>AYEL01056301.1:0-24021 GCA_000484575.1 Olivierus martensii
GTCACTGATTGGTTCCTGACTTGGTATGATGAGGGAGAGAAACTTCTCTGATCTGTGTATTATAACTGAGGCAGGCTACGTGGATAGCCGAAAACGTTTTTGATTAAACGGTTTTTCTTACTATTTGGTTTTTAAGTTGTGTTTTTATTAACTAAAGTAAGAAGTTTACATTAGTCATTATGTTCTTTTATCATTTGTTTAAGTTTTACAGTAGTTTTTTTATAAATTTTTTAATATCAAAAAATCCTAGCATAAATGAAAATAGTCTCATCATATGCATAAATAGCTGTAATATTATTTGTTGTTCTGATTTGACCACTGATAGTTTTTTGTAGCAGCCCACTCAATACCACATACAGTGGGATAAAGTAGACTTGGTTGCAAATTCCTGAGAGGTGAATAACTGCTTTAAAACAATAAAAGTGCTGCATCCATTTAAATGACCACAGTATGTTTACATTTCATTTTTTTTATTTTTCTCCTAAATTTTGGTGAAAATGTAAAAAAAAAATGAATGATTAATATATACTTTTGTTTATTTTAATAGAATTTACCAATATTTTCCTATTATTTACTTTTTTTTTTTTTTTTTTTTTTTTTTTTTTTTTTCGATTTTTTTTTTTTTTTTTTTTTTTTTTTTTTTTTTTTCAAGCATCTTATAGCTCATCATATGAAAATTTTGCTTTTTACTTAAAATTTCAAAAATATCATTTATTTTATTCTAAAACTGGAATGGCTTTAATATTATATTTGATATAATATATTATTCTATAATTGGAATGGCTTTTATAATACTGGAATAGTATTACACTACAAAATTAACAAGATTAGATTAGATTAAAAAAATCCAAATTCTATCAAGCATTCTATTCAAAATAATGTTTGTAAGATAATACTGGAATGGTATTAAACTACAAAATTAACAAGCTTAGATTAGATTAAAAAAATCCAAATTCTATCAAGCATTCTATTCAAAATAATGTTTATAAAAATGTTGTTTAAAAAATATTTAGCAACTGAAAAAATTTAGGAACCATCATCAGAAGTGGATATTTTCATGTAATTAGCACAAAAAACTGATTCTCAATAGCTGGATTAATACAATCAGGATTAAATTTTTTCTATCCTTTTTTTATAGTTTATCCCCCCTTTTTTTTAAAATAATGTTTGTAAAAATGTTGTTTAAAAAATATTTAGCAACCATCATCAGAAGTGGATATTTTCATGTAATTAGCACAAAAAACTGATTCTCAATAGCTGGATTAATACAGTCAGGATTAAATTTTTTCTATCCTTTTTTTATAGTTTATCCCCCCTTTTTTTATATCAATAATTAGTGTGTCACACGGGTGTAATTAGGTCATGATATCTATGCATGCCAAAGGCACTGAAGTGATTTTAATAATTTGCCATTACTTTGATCTGCATTTATTACCTTCTTACATTAGATAGCTGCATAATTCCTTTTTTAAAAAAACTTTAGTGCCTTATTCATAAAACTTCTTTAACAAATCTGTGCATCCCTGATCTACATAAACCCAAGGGCCACATAGATTCACTGTGTGGGTTTCCAGCCCCGGAAACAGAAAAGCGAACAACAGGCATTAGGCCTAGAAGCAGTCTACAAGACGTGCGCGAGGTAAGGATGGGGTAGAGGCAGTTCGGCTCATATGGATTGAGATAACATTGAATAAAATTCAACAGCTTCTTTATTGATCAGAGAGGAAAGATGTGTTAGGCCTAGAAGCAGTCTACAAGAAGTGCGCGAGGTAAGGATGGGGTAGAGGCAGTTCGGCGCATTTGGATTGAGATAACATTGAATAAAATTCAACAGCTTCTTTATTGATCAGAGAGGAAAGATCTATTTACAAATTTCACTTTAGTTCAGATGCAGAAATGAGAGAGAGATACCTTTAAATCACTTAGATGTTTCACAAAGGAGGAAAATTCACATCTGTCTTCAGTTATCTGGTCAAAGTCTTTAGTCCCATTTAAACAGTCTTTAGTTCATATTGTATCATCACCAATTTTATGAACATTCAGTTGGCAATTATTAGGAAGAGGCTTCTGGAAGAAATCTTGACTGGATATCATGATTCGACGTTTCCTTGTCTTATCCTCAAGATATGGCAAATTGCGATGAGGATAATCGGCTCAACAGACAGAAGTATTCCTGTCGGTACCTGAGGCGTTCTTGACAGTTCCCGAGGTGTTTTAATAACATTATTTGGTTAGAGGATCTTCTCAAATCATAACCAAAAAAAAACTTCTGCTTAAAATGGCCACTCAAACATTTTCTTACAAAATTCATGCAGAGTGGAGAATGAGTAGGAGGAGAGGCTAGACTGCATCCGTGCGAATGAAGAAAACTAGCTGACAAGGCAGGACCGATAGTTTAGAACCAAGAGCTTTGAACAAGCAGCTCAAACTCAATTGGCTTTATCCTTTTATAATTTTGACTCCCGTTCTCACCTTTCCCGGGGATGTTTATTACTTTAACTTACATAACTTATTGATGGTTCACATATCTTTCTTGAAACAACACTTGAATAAACCATCTTAAATTTATTATTCTAAACAATAATTTTCTCACCTTTCCCGGGGATGTTTATTACTTTAACTTATGTGAACAATCGATAAGTTATGTATCTTTCTTGAAACAACACTTGAATAAACCATCTTAAATTTATTATTCTAAACAATAATAACATTTAATACGTCTTGTTCTTTTATTGCGTCAATGCATTCCTCAACCTATCTCCGCTTGGGGGAGGAAGGGATTCCTGACCCCCAACAACTGTGACTTATAGGAGGGCCTTCAAAAAACCATGAAAGTTATATTATATCATGTTTATTAATTATATGTTACAAAGAAATGTAATCAAAAGTAAACAAAGAATTTTTAATTGGATGTGTGATATTGCATTCATTAGCAATTTTTTTTTTTATGTTAGGTTCAACATTTGTAGCAGCCAAATGCAAAATTGATTCTAAATTTTCATTAGTTAAGCAGCAATGCTACCTTGTGTGCATGTACAATTTTTTAAATTGCCTATTTTGCGCACCTAAATACAGTAAAAATAAAAAAACTGTTTATTATTACAAATATGATTATTATTTTTTCCTTATTGTTTAAAATTATTATCGATGAACCACTGTAAAACTAATTTCACATCAGAAAAATATTTTGTTGATTGTGACTTGTTAAAATAATGCATGGTGAGGCAGGCTGCCAAAAAATCAACAGAGGGTCGGTCACATATGGCCTGCAGGCCATGGTCATGTGAAAATATTTAATAGTTTCTCTTAAGAGAATCCACTATTGCCTATTTGATTTGAACTAACTTTTAGTTCTTTCAAGTTTGTATAATTTATTTATTTTTCTAATTCATTATTATTTTAGTCCATATATATCTAGTTATATTACTATTAAATGCAGAATATTATATATAAATAATGTAAAGGTAGTCCTTGATTTATGACCACTCCTATTTACAATGGGGATGTCATTGAAAAATTTAGTGATTGTTCAATGACATTATTTGAAAATGCATTGTTTAAAACTACAAATAATATTTTGTTGATTGTGACTTGTTAAAATAATGCATGAGAGACTGCCAAAAAATCAGTGCTCGCATTCAGAAATTGAATGCAAGCACTGAACCCAATGATATAATATATAGACACAGACTGCCAAAAAACCAGTGCTCGCATTCAGAAATTGAATGCAAGCACTGAACCCAATGATATAATATATAGACATTATTTTTTTTTTTCTTTGTGTCTAGTTTTTTTTTAGTTTTGTGTTCAATATATTTATTAAGATAATATATAGTGTTCTAGTAAACATTATTAGTGAGAAATCCACAAATTTTGTGCATTTTCAATTTCTAATTGTGTCTAGTTTTTTTTAGTTTTGTGTTCAATATATTTATTAAGATAATATAGAGTGTTCTAGTAAACATTATTAGTGAGAAATCCACAAATTTTGTGCATTTTCAATTTCTAAGCAAGGTTTGGAACTAAATGTATCATAAATTGAGGACTCTGTATCGTATATTTTAATTTCTAAATTCTCTTATGTTAAGTTTCCCATATAACAATTAAAGTTCTAACTAATTTCAGGGTACTTTTTATTCTAATGAAAAACTGAAACATGTAAAAGAATTTTTGAATGAACATCTTTTAATTACTGATAGTCCCTACATATTATTGGCTCCTGGTGGCATGAAGCTTACGAACGATGATGATACCTTACATGATTTACAATTGTCTCCTGCTGCTGTTATAAATTTACATGCTCCAGAAGAACAAGAATCTGATGAAAAGTATGAAATGAAATTGCTCTTAAAACCAGAAACAAGGGTTCTTATTAGTGAAATTTAATTTCTTCAGTAATTTATAAAAATGCAAACTATTTTCAATAGCTTATTATTATGTAAAATGACACTTTTTCCAAAACTTATCAAAGTTGAAGATTTTTTTGCCTGAATTTATATTGTATAATATATTGTACATATTATTATATTTAATGTGTAACTATTATCTTCTATTCTTCAACATAATTTCAGTAATATTCTATATTAATATAATTTTTATATATTTGGAAACTGAAAATAATGAAATTATCAAGATACAGCAACAAATTATATTTTTAATCAGAATAAATCATCTGAATTTTCTTCCAAATAAATAAATGCCTCTATTTAATCAAGATATAAATAAATTATTTATTAAATCTTGAAGAAATATAATAATCAGAAATTATAATGGATATATACTCTCATCATATTTAAACTTCAGTATTTTGTAAATTATATCGTTTAAATTTAAGAATACATTTTTATTATTTAACAAAGATAACTAATAGTTATTATTATTGAAAATGAGAGTATGCAATGTTTTGGAATATATTAAAATTTTATATCACTTTGTATAAACACAGAAACTGAAAAAAAATTTGAATTGCTAGTGTTTGATTAATGTATATATTTCTGATTAAATTCTACAAAAAATAATTTAACAATAATAGTATTTATGTTGAAACTCAAGCTTTGTTAATGTTTTAAAATAGTATTATTAATGTTTGTTTAAATGAAATAATATGAAAATGAAAAATTTGATTAAATTCTTTCATTCGTTTCATATAGTAGTTATAATTAATCATTTACAAAATTCAATCTGTGCTTTAAATTTTTCATGGCAATATTTTATTTCACATTACACAGTCAATTCAAAAAAGAGTTTGCATCATTTTATTTAACATAGTTTTATTCATGTAAATAGTTATTTAACATTTATCTGAATCTAAATTTTTAATACAAAAATTTAAAATTAAAACTTAATGAAATATAACCAGATATCCATTTGAAAGAGCTAAGAAACATGATTTTATATATTGCCAACTCTATTTACATCTCAAAGACTAAATTGAACTTTCCAGATCAAAAAAGCCACAAAGAAAATTCCTAAGATTAAAACTACATGGTACATTCTAAAAATTGTCAGGCTGTCCTGCATTAAAAATCAGAATTGCAAGATTGCAAATGGCCATAATTAAAATAAGCAATTATGAAAGAACCAACTGACTATTTTCCATATGTATCCTTTATTTTGAAATGATTAAAATGTATTATCAATATCTGTTGTCATAATCTATATTCTTTATAATAATCTTTATGGAATAATTCCATAGTTAAGTATCCATAAATTTTAAAGAGATTGATCTACAGAGTTAATTTTGCTTCAGATTCAACTTTAATATCACCCTACTAAATTTTATCAAAATCAATCAACTTTTGAATTAAGAAGAAACAATGCTTTTGAATAGACACCTAAATTTTTGTATGCTGAAATTTGGGATAAAAGTGAAGCTTAATTTAGAAAAATACAATACATTTTAAATTAACATGGCTACTAAATTCACAAAAAAACAGTTTTTTAATGGCAGAATATGAACCAAATTTTGTGAAAGTATCCCCCTTACATAATATATTAACTTTTTGATCTAATTAAATACATTTTTATGATAGACAAGCAATTCATTTATAAATTGTATACCTGCAATTTACAAATGGCTAATTTTTTAAATGATATGATCTTGATAACATCAAATAATACCTATTTCATTTTGCCAAATTTCATAGAAATCCAATATATAGAGTATCTTGAAGTTTCAATACTCACCATTTTTAAATAATTTAAGTTAGAAAGTTAAATTATATAGCATCAGGGTTACTTTTAGGCTGTAACACACAACACAATTTTGTCAAATTGATTAACATAACTAACAAGGCAGTTTTTGCTGACTAGAGGAAACAATGGGATAAAAGTCACTTACAGCAAAGAAAGCACTCTAGTATGAGGATATGGAGCAGTGGCCACATCACTTGAGTGATTATTGGATTATTTATTGAATGATATATATTGGGTTGTTCGGAAAGTAATTTCATTTTTTTTCATGAAAATGAATGGCAATTTTTTATAGTATATATTTTATTTAATTATATATTGACTATTTTGGTCCAACATATGTTTCCATCTTTCTGGTAGTAGCATAATTCCATGGTCATAGAATTTCTGATCTTTTCTTGCAAAAAACTGAACTAAGTGATTTTTGACATCCTCATTTAAAGTAAGTGTTTTGCTGTCTAAAGAATTCTGTAAAGACCGGAATAAGCAATAATCGGAAGGTGCCAGATATGAAGAATATAGTGGGTATGGTAGCACATCCCATCCAAGCTGTAACAGTTTCTGCCGAGTCATCAAACTTGTATGAAGTTTGGCATTGTCGTTGTGAAACACTATCCTTTTCTGTTAATCAATTCTGACCACTTCTGTTTGATAGAATCATTCAATTTGTCCAATTGATGGTAGTACACTTTTAAATTATTTGTGGAATTGTATGGAAGAAGCTCAAAAAAAATAAATCACTTGAAATCCCACCAAACAAAGAGCATTATTTTTTTGACAAATATCAGGTTTTGGAGTGCAAGTTATACTTTTTTTATGTTTATATCTTCTTCTTTAATGAGAAGGTTGATACTGTATGTCTTCACACAATTTTTCAAAATGACTGTAATTTGATACTATTTTTAAGTAATCATTCAAATTTTCATTCATAAGATGTGAATGAACGTGGCTTCACTTAGATAAGTCGATCCAAAAAAAGATTTTAGCTTCAGTGCACAATTTTTTAATATTGGATATTTATATGAATCAACAAATTTCCAAAATGTCTTGTCCATGTTCATAACTTTCAAAGCGACATCATTTTGTAATTCTTCTTTATAATTGGAAAAGTATCAAAGAGAGAATCGGCACTAAAAAGTAAAGCATTTTAAAATAATTCTCCATTTAATTTCTAATTCTAAATTTTCTATATTTATTCTATTAAATTTATTTAATTCTGCACTTAAAGTAGTAACGTCAACGTTATTCATAGAATTTTGAAAAAAATAAAATAATAATAAAATCAGTTTTAAATCGTCAAATTGACTAAATCTTTCATTATAATCATTACTTAATTTTAGTTAGATTCCCAAATATACGTTAATTATCTAATTGATTTTCTAAAAATATTTTTAATATTTGAGGGAAATTTACCAAGGATTTTTTTTTTTTTTAAATTCTGAACTCCAAAGGGTTAATTTACTTTTAAATGTTTTAATAAAACTTACCATATCTACCAAATTTTTATTTTTACCATAAAGTTCAAGATTTATTTAATTTCTGAGAAATGTCAGCTAAAAAAGCTAAATCACCTAGCCAGTTAGGATTTTCAAGAGTACTATAAATTTTCATTTTTTATTCAAGAAATGCTTTTATTTAAACAATCAAATTAAGAAAACGTTCTAATATTTTGCCTTTGCTAAGCCACCTCACTTCTGTATAAGTTAAAAATGTGGCCATTTACTTGATCCTGCTTCAGACATGTTAAGTAGAATTCTTTTTTTGTTATAAATAAATATTTTTATCCAAAAATTCCAATAATTCACAAATTAAAGTTAACAACCATTCATCAGATAATACACACAATTCAGTCGTTAATATCAATTTACAAGCATAATATACCATTGTATGTACACATTTCAGTACAAATGCGAATAATGCAAACAGAGTTCGCATGAGCCTTTTCCTGCACAGCCTTGGAGCGTGCCAACTGCTGTTGGTGGATCAAAGGTTTTTGTGCTAAATCTGGACATATTAAAACATTTAGACTACATTTTTTAGTTATTATTTATTTTTTATAATTTTGTAAATTACAATTCTCCAGTAGATAAAAATACCATTTTAGTAGATTTGCAGTAAACTCGAATTAATAAAAAGATAGAAATAAAATTATTATTACTTATTTTAAATTTTTTTTCATATTAAAAAATATCATTTTTTAATTTTTTGGAAATCTCACCATGGACGCATAACAGACCAAATGCAGGCATGCGGTTGGCCACCACTATTGTACAGTATTCAATTTAAATCTAGAAGAAAAATATTTTTGATTTTATGCCATAACAATAAAACTTTTGCCATTACATTCTCAAATTTTAGGAAATTTCAAAAAATAAGAATTTTAAGTATTTATAGTAGAATGTTTTAGCAACAAATATGACTTTAACACATTATGGCAATACTTCAATATGGCAAAAATTATACAAAAAAAGAACTTGTTCTTTAAATCAGAATTTTTTCTTCAAAACCTCTGAAATAGATTTCTAATTGGTTCAATTATAAAACACAATATAGTGGTACCTCAGTATACGTCCTTAATCCGTTCCAGATTCTTGGACTTGTACTAAACAGGACATATACCAAATTAATTTTTCCCATAAAAAAAAAGGGAAAATGATTAATCCGTACCCATGAAAATATCCTATTGCTATTGGCATATTATACATTGATGGGATTGTGCAAAATAATTTAAACACTGATTAATATTAAAATATATAAATACAAAAGCAATTATAATAGATAAAATAAATGAAAGTATAACCTCACTACCTTGCTGAGAAGAGTCGAGTGTCTATTAGGATGATGTTGAGAAGGGAGGAGGAGAAGGAGGAAATGTTATTGTTTGGAAGGAGAATCTGCTTCCAATAAAATTTTAGGAATCTGAAAGGAGGAGGAGGAGGAAATGTTATTGTTTGGAAGGAGAATCTGCTTCCAATAAAATTTTAGGAATCTGAAATTCTGGTGTTTTTTCTTTCTATTTTCTGTCTTTTTTCCCTATTTGGACCTTGTTGAGGCTCACCAGGTTTCTTTTACTAAAAAATTTGTCCAAAGAACTTAGCTTCTGCCTTCTCAAGATGTTTCAGAAATACAACATTGGTCATTACAGACAATGCTATTACAACTTATAATTTTTATATAATGTGTTTTTTAAGAGAACACACAACAGCCTAATACAAGTTCTAGCATGCAGAGTTAGTATGTGTTTTTTAAGAGAACACAACAGCCTAATACAAGTTCTAGCATGCAGAGTTAGTCGTATTCCAAACAGGACATATACCAAGTTGGACTTATTCCGAAGCGTACGTATACCAAGGTACCACTGTATATACTGTAGTTTCAGTTCTGGATACTGCATAATTGATTTCAGAAGTACGAACAAAACTTGTATATGAATTACTCTGAAGCGTACGTATACCAAGGTACCACTGTATATACAGTAGTTTAAGTTCTGGATACTGCATAATTGATTTCAGAAGTACGAACAAAACTTGTATATGAGTTATGTTCATAACTCGAGCACTTGCATTTTAAACAACTGCTAAGTTTCACATTGTTTCTATTACATGCTTTTGGAAGCAAATTCACTTTACTTTTGAACTCTTGAGTTCAAAATTAAAGTGAATTTGAAGTGTCCAGTTAACTGTCTTATATTTAGAGTATCAAATACAAGACACTATGATCAAAATTTGAAAATGTGTACAGCAGCAGGCATCAGCTTGTTTATTAATAATAATCTAATTCTGCCCTTTTTTTCATTTACAAGTATCCCTTGATTAATAGATTTAACAAAGGATAAATCTAACCAATTTTTTGTTTAGTAAAGAAACTATTTGGTCAGTGCTTTTCTTGCTTATTTATATAGAATTGATTTTAAATCAAAACTGATTTCTGTTTTCATTAGAGAATCTAATGCTTGATACTATGAATACTCATATTATCAATATATATACAGGGTGGTGTGGGAGTGGGAGATTTTGAATCATGTAGTACAAGGTCATTATTAAATCTGGCAATGCTGAGACTATGAGAATGTAGCGTAGACAATGCCATTTCAGTTACTATGGAGCAGTGTACTTTCATGGTGAAAGCATATTACAAAAACAAGGATTGTTGTGAAGCTGCATAGCATGAATTTCGGCATCATTTTCAACTATGCCATCATGATATGGTTCAGTCAGCCCATGCTGTGAGGAAATGGATGGAAAGATTTGAAGCAACGGGTTCAATATTGAACTTGAAACATATAGGACCAAGAAAAACAGTTCAAACTCCAGAGACTATGTCATTTTCAACTATGCCATCATGATATGGTTCCGTCAGCCCATGCTGTGAGGAAATGGATGGAAAGATTTGAAGCAACGGATTCAATATTGAACTTGAAACATATAGGACCAAGAAAAACAGTTCAAACTCCAGAGACTATTCAAGCAGTAAATGCCACAATAAAGCAAATCTGCAACAACATGCCACGTTATTAGGATTATTGCATGAAGATTTAAAACTGTACCCATATAAACTCTAGGTAATCCATGATCCATGCAGCAATAAAGCAAATCTGCAACAACATGCCACGTCATTAGGATTATTGCATTGGAGTTTGAGTAGAATATTGCATGAAGATTTAAAACTGTACCCATATAAACTCTAGGTAATCCATGATCCATGCATTGAAGGATAGCAATGTCGACAACTGTTTGATGAAATGTCCATTCCCAAATACAGGAATGTTACCTCGGTGTGATGCCATTTAGAGGATGTTATTTTCAAAACTTGAGTTGTATTTGTCTTTTTTGTAAATGGAATATATGTATCTTTTTCTGTCCAGAATTATGTAACAATAAATTTGACGAATGTTTGATGAAATGTCCATTCCCAAATACAGGAATGTTACCTCGGCGTGATGCCATTTAGAGGATGTTATTTTCAAAACTTGAGTTGTGTATGTCTTTTTTGTAAATGGAATATATGTATCTTTTTCTGTCCAGAATTATGTAACAATAAATATATTGATATTATTACTATGCATTACAGCATTTTCAAAATCTCCCACTCCCGCACACCACCCTGTACTTATATAGTTGCAAAACCTTTGGTAAAAATGCAACAACACTTAACTTTATAAACAATGATTACACATTATTCCATATATATATATATCTCTAATATAAATTTAAAAAATGACTACTTTTTGGTTAGATTTAACATCCAATAGAACATTGTTTTTTGTCTATTAATTTTATTAAAATAGTTACTATAATAAAATCTAAAATTGATGAATTTTTAATAAATAGAATTGAAAGCATCAATACTAATTTCCAGAAAATTGGATTTATTTTTGCCAATAATTTTAAACTACATAAATAGACAATAACATTTTAAGTCTATATTTGATGAAAATTTGAAAATTTTTAATTAAGCTACAATGATTGCCCTGTTTATTGTGCTTAAATCTGAAGATCACTTAGCAGCTCAGAAAGTCAAATGACAAGTAATGGCTAAATAGGTAATATATATGTAAAACTATTGTATTAAAGTATACATAATTATATTAATGCTTTTGAAATGTTTTATCATCAATAAGTAAAATGGCAGTAACTTTCTAGTATCCAAGAACAGATTAAAAATTTTTACATTAGAATTAATTGGAAACAAATTTTCACTTGACAGTTTTTGATCTCCAAATAACCTTCATAAATCTAAGGGTACCTATTGTTTGGAAAAATATATTGATATCTACTTTTGATTTTCATTTTTGACAAACTGAAGCAATTTTTTTTTAATCTTTTCTCAACCTCCATATTCTTAAGTCCCCCTGGGCCATGATGGCTCAAGGAAAAATCTGTAACTTGATTCAAAAAGAAGTTCTTATGATCACATCTTTTTCAGATAAAATATCTGCAACTGATGTGCTGTATCTGCTTCACTAGAGGATCATGCACACTTTACATGTTTGGATGTTGTAGTTTTTAGTAAATTCAGTAATAAAACACGTCGTTGTAATAAAGCATATTTCTGTTTAGTAGCCATGTTTGTTTTGGAAGGGGTATTGCGCATGCGTACTTTCCCGTCAAAGTATAGAAATACGATGTAGATGTGAATGCTTCAGCGACGGTAATAATCGCAGAGCAAGGCGACGGGCGATGGCAAAACTCATCGCTCGTCGCTATCGCTGGCAGTGTGAAAGCGGCCCAAGGGTACCTATTGTTTGGAAAAATATATTGATATCTACTTTTGATTTTCATTTTTGACAAACTGAAGCAATCTTTTTTAATCTTTTCTCAACCTCCATATTAAGTCGTCCTGGGCCATGATGGCTCAAGGAAAAATCTGTAACTTGATTCAAAAAGCAGTTCTTATGATCTTTTTTTTTTTCAGATAAAATATCTGCAACTGATGTGCTGTATCTGCTTCACTAGAGGATCATGCAAAGTTGTTTGAATTTCTGGAATGTGTCAGTTTTCACTCCATGACCATAATCATATTTTCAGAGAAATTCAACCTCAATTTGAAATCTTTGGTGATGGTTCTTATTTACAATTCCTAGCCACATCCAATATGGCTAGGAATTGTAAATAAGAACCATCATCAAACAATGAATCAGACTCCACTAAAAATTAAAGATATAAACTCAATCAATCATGGATCTTCCAGGGGCAAGGGAGATGTTTATTGTATCCCCAGCCAACAAACTGTCAGTTAATAATTTTAATCAATCAAATATTGTTATTGAAAAGATTCTTTACCATAAATGAAAAAAGCAGAATCAAGGATTATTAAAAATGTACATTGATATCTAAAAAAAATTGATGCATGTTTTCAAATTTTGATCATACAGTATTATATTTATCTTCCTTAATTTATTAAGAGAGGCTCATAAAATATTTTTGTTTCTGCAAACCTCTTCACTATGGGTTTGCAGAACATCCTTGTCAAATTGCAAAATTTATTGGGGAACAGAAATTATGATCTCATAAGTCATCACTTTCTTTAAAAAAGTAAAAGTAGACTGAGAACACAGATTTATTTCACGTCTTACTGAAAAAATATTCTGTAAATGAATTAAGATAGTGAAAAATGTAAAACTTTGTCACACGTGAAATAAATCTATGTCTTACTGAAAAAATATTCTGTAAATGAATTAAGATAGTGAAAAATGTAAAACTTTGTCCTAATTGTAGATTTTTATTGATCAAATAATTGGATGGAAAAGCATCAGCTTTTCCTGAAGGATTTAGAATTGATGTTTAGTTTCGTTTCATACAAATTTTTAAATTAGATCTGGAATCAAATGATGATTCCAGATTTAAATTTTTTCTTATTGTGAATGTGAATAGCTGATGGTAGATTCTGGTAAATTCCCTTGCTTACAATCCATAAATCTAAAAAAGTGTAGTCCAAAGATAGCTACTTGAAGGATTCTTCAAGTAGCAGTTATCTTGTTATTAAGCATTAGCCTAATATGCTATGTAAGCAAATCAACTTAAAATAAGTACAGTATTTAGATATGAATTAATTAAATTTTTAATTTGAAAACAATATGTAAAATCATTAAAAAAAGATAATTTTAAGCTGAAATTTTATAAAAATAGACAAAATTTAAAATAAGTACAGTATTTAGATATTGTTTTCAAATTAAAAATTTAATTAATTCATATGTAAAATCATTAAAAAAAGATAATTTTAAGCTGAAATTTTATAAAAATAGACAAAAATGGGTATTACTTTTATCATTTATTCTCCCATTTTTGACTTTGATTTCTTTGCCACCTTCATGCTCCATTAAATTATTTTTTCATCTTGTCTCTCATTCTTTCAAAAGAAAAAAAAATTCTGTAATTTTTGCAAATAAAACAAATTCTAATTTGTTTCTTCTCTCTCATATCTTTTTAATAGATTGTGATATTACAGTGAAAATATTAAATCGTCTCTTCTGTACGAAAAACATGTTTAATGATACATATCAATACATTACATTACATTCCATTACCATCCACAGAAAAAAAACATGTTTTTAAACTGAGTTTTGATACTTTTATTATTTCTCCCATTTTTGACTTTGATTTCTTTGCCACCTTCATGCTCCATTAAATTATTTTTTCATCTTCTCTCTCATTCTTTCAAAAGAAAAAAAAAATTCTGTAATTTTTGCAAATAAGAAATTCTAATTTGTTTCTCCTCTCTCATATTGTTTTAATAGATTGTGATATTACAGTGAAAATATTAAATCATCTCTTCTGTACGAAAAACATGTTTAATGATTCATATCAATACATTACATTACATTCCATTACCATCCACAGAAAAAAAACATGTATTTAAATGGAATGATGATAAAAATAAACTGATACATAAAAATTAGAGAGATGTCAAGACATTTTGTATTTTTTCAGCAATTTCTTCTTTCTTTTTCAAAATAATTGATTCAGCATCAATGAACTGCTGCTTGCCCATTTTTCCCAAAATAAGTTTCTCTACCAATACCATCTGCTGATTAAATTGGTCTTTCAAACTTTTATCTAATCGTTGTAATTCCATTACCTTTACAATAATAAAAAAAATTAATTTGAATTTTATAATGCTAAGCAAATCTTAAAAATATCTAAATAAAAAATTACCTTATCTATAGCTTCTGCCAAACGTTGCAATTCCATTACCTTTACAATAATAAAAAAAATTAATTTGAATTTTGTAATGCTAAGCAAATCTTAAAAATATCTAAATAAAAAATTACCTTATCTATAGCTTCTGATCCTTCCTGTTTAAGTTTTTGAAAAAGATCTTCAATAGCTCGAGTTTCATTTTTGTGTTCAATATTAATATTTTTGACAGTAGCTTGATATGAAGCAGTATCTTTATTAGATTTGTATTTATTTAAGGCATTATCATATCTTTGATAGATATCTGCACACTTTTCTTGATGGCTTTGAATGCATTCAATCAGACCAGATACACGTAATTTACTTTCCTTTTGCGGATCCTACATAGAAAATATAAATTAATGATTAAGAATATATTAAATTGTTATTGAATTTAACCAAAGTATGATTTAGATTTATGTATGCACCAGTAATTATGAAAACAGTCTAAGTCATATATTTTTTACTTTAAAATATTTTGACTTTTGGGGTTGTAAAATATTTTTTTAAGATAAAAATTTTCCTATGATCATAAAAGCAAAAAGCAAATATTTTTGAAATTGCAAAATAAATCCTTTTTTATAATTGTAAAATTTTATTAATAACACATACTTTTGTTTTCATAAGCTATCTAAAATGACAAACCACTTTCATAATTACTGGCAAATATATGATAAATCAAATCATATCTATTTTTCATAAATTGATGTTTTATCATATATAAAAAATATTTTTTAAGAAAAATTTTCCTATGATCATAAAAGCAAAAAGCAAATATTTTTGAAATTGCAAAATAAATCTTTTTTTATAATTGTAAAATTTTATTAACAACACAAACTTTTGTTTTCATAAGCTATCTAAAATGACTTAAACCACTTTCATAATTACCGGCAAATATATGATAAATCAAATCATATCTATTTTTCATAAATTGATGTTTTATCATATACAGTATAAATTCAGTATAGTTATGATTCTTGCAAAGACAATTCTAAGTGAATACCTAATCTACTATGGAAATTAGAAGACATCTTCATTTAAATGGGACCAATAGCAATCCCATTTATAGTCATCTTGACATCATTTTGTAAACAATATCGAGGAGAAGATGAAATTTCAGGAATTGTGGTTCTTCATATATCATGTGAAGAGTGACCTTTTTTTATGACTAACATAGGATTACCTATGATTACATATCTCTGCACTAGATGATTTTTTTTATGATCCTATTGAGAAAAAATACTATATTTTGTGTGTTAGATAGGACTTGTATGTGCTTAACAGAATCCATCATAAACAGATCATTGGATCATTGCAAGGCTGGGCTAAATTTTTCTCCTATCCAACTATCATATTCTGATATAGAAATTATGGTAATATTTTTTTACAATATTTCCCAAATTTTATCATTCAAAGGAAATTGACTTTGTTTCTGGAAATTGAGAATCAAAGTGCTCCCACCACAGATTATTATGAATGGCCTTTCTAATTCTTATTTTTTGCATATAATATACAGATGGTGGCAAGATGGTCATGTAATTAAACATTTGGACCCAGATCTCCAGTAGGAATAATTCTTGGATTTATCTCCATATTTTTTTTAGGAGGGATCCAGGCTTACTGAACCTCATTCATAATCTGATAGCTGGTCTATCAGATATGTGTGAGCAGTTGAACTGATCACTTAGTACAGTCAAATCCCAATAAGACACCCCCGTTAAGCCACCACCCTCGCTGACTGCCAAGAAATTTGGTGGAATGGACCTTCCTTATGTTAATGGAATAGGCAAACCCTGATAAGACGCCATCTGCCATTTAGAAATGTCTAAACAAATATTCCTTTTGGTATTGTATTTCGAGCAGTTGAACTGCTCACTTAGTACAGTCAAATCCCAATAAGACACCCCTGTTAAGCCACCACCCTCGCTGACTGCCAAGAAATTTGGTGGAATGGATCTTCCTTATGTTAATTGAATAGGCAAACCCTGATAAGACGCCATCCGAGCGATCCCTGATAAGCGTTATCCGAGGTAGGGAGGTTTTACAGTGTTCAGATTTTAAAGTTAATCCTAACTGTAGTTGTATTTGTCCTCATTAATCCACCAAGGGTATGTAAGGCGACTGACATTCTGAAATTCATCAGTACTGTATATACAGTATTAAAAGCTAAGGTGACTGACATTCTGAAATTCATCAGTACTGTATATACAGTATTATAAACTCTCTGGATTCATTTGTAACCAGCGAGTGGGAGAGATTTAACGGTTAATCATGTGTCTCTCTAAGCCTGATTCACATCTAGGTTATAGAAAATTTAAGATCATAAGAACCAGATCGTTTCCATTGTTTATTTTGCATACCGAGCAAATAAGGATACTGTACAGTAAGCTGTGTACATTGTTTTACAGAGAACTCAAAGTAGAGGATCAGAACAGCAGATGGACACATGTCTGTACTGTACATATATGGTATATATATATATACTATATGCAGTTTTTTAGAAATGTTAAGTTTGGATGCTAAATATAAATGTACTGTATTTTGTTAAATTTAACAAATTCAGAGTTCATTTTCATTTCTATATTATATGTGTTTTCTATAAACTGCCAAAATTGTCCCCAAACGGATGGTGGCGTCTTATTGGGGTTTGACTGTATTTGATGAAGATGGAAAGAATTATAAAACTTTGAAAGAATATGAATACAAGTAGTCCTCGACTTATAACAGGGTTCTGTTCCAACGTCTCTGTCATAAGTCAATTCTGATGTAAGTCAAGGAATAAATAAATTCTGGATTTGTTTCTCTTTTAATATTTTTATAAATTAGGTTTCTATTTAACTTAAGATGGTTAAACTTAAGGCTTTCCTCACCTTTTTTACACTGGAATTTTCATCAATATTATTATGAACATGACAGAGTTACAACAAGATACAATAATAAGGCTTTGTTTGCCAACTAATGGAAATGCTGCAATGCATATACAAAAGCAAAGTGATATGCGTATGCATATGCAAGGGCAAAGTTGAATTAGAGTATTTTTAGTAATAATTTTTGGCCATCGTATGTCGAGTCTTTGTAAGTCAAGGATTACCTGTCCTTACCAATGTAGCAGAAAAGCCCTGCTACATTACATTTTAACTTGCAAATTTTGAAAATTTATTATTTGGCTTTTAGTGTGAATGATTAATTATTAAAAATGCTATTACTACTAGTATTTTAAAATTGTGTTCATCATTAGAGAGTTTCTGCACAGCTACAATTCAGCTCCAACCGATAAAGTCCACGGTCTGTGCATGCACAAAGTTGAGAATCGTATTGTTGCTTTTTATATCATAAAAACCATTTTTTATTGTCATGTTTTTGGAACAATCCGATACAACCCAGAATATTAAAATTTACCGTCAGCGGTTTAATATAACAGATTATCTTTATTAGAGATAATAGTGGATAGGAGAGAGAAAATTTACGGGAATAGAGAGAATTTATGATAATATAGCATCTGGTGTTGGTAGTTCAAACTAACTTTGAGTTATTGAAACGACTATCAATAACTTTCTGAAACTATACAATTTTCTCATTTAGTTATTGGTCAGAACTGAGTCATAGCTGTGCAGAAACTCTCTATTGTAATCAACTTCATTACAATGAAGAAGTTGTCAGCTGCAATATCATGATTTACCAAATGATTTAAATATGGGTGTATTTTAATAATTAAATATACTTTTTTTACATTAGAAACAAGTCATTAATGATAGAAAATACAATTTTATATATTTAGAAGATTTATATCATAAAATAGTGACAAATTATAAATAAAATTAAGGATTGGATATCAACACTATACCACACATGTGCATGTGATTACTTATGGGTTAATTAACATGGGAGTCTTCATTTAGAGAATGGAACACAGAAATCAAAATCAATCAGAAAAGAATGATGATAATCTTTGATACAGATCATATATAAGTAGTCAACTTATAACCAACTTGTACTTACAACAGCTCTATTATTGATCAATGTAATTGACCTGGGTTGAATTCCATAACCCAACAATCTAATATATGGAGTCCTTTTTTTGTGTTGGAATCTTGTAATTTTGTGTTTAAATTATAATAAAGTTGGAGTGTAATAACTGTAGTGGAAAATTCATAAATTTTTGGTATTTCTGACTTTGGACTTTTCAACTTATGACAGCATACTTTGAAATTCTTAGAATTGAATGCATCATTAATTAAAGACTACCCTTGCATATGAATATCATTATGATGATTGATTATTATATATCATCTACTTAGTAATAGGTTATATATATATATATATACTATAGCATCAATTTGGACCATCGGTGCCACTGTTAAATTATACATCAACTGGACCATTGGTGCCGCTGTTAAAATTATACATCAATTGGACCATCGGTGCCACTGTTAAAAGCTTTTTTTACAGTGGGCAGTCTACTTTCGTCGCTCAAAGAGAGAGGCTCGGTGGAGTGTCACTCCTAGTTGTAGTGAGAAAGATCGCATCGAAATATACCTGTAGTGATCTTTTTTTATTTTTTTTTTCGTTTTTTTAAAATAAAGTTATTGTTGAAAAATAATAATAAGCTTATGACGATTTATTTTGGCCACACTACGTTACAGCTTATTTATTATTTTGGTGGCAGTGACAGGATCGACTAGATCCAGTGTTTGAGAGTTTCAAGATCATCAAGATCTACGCAAGATATTGAAAGAAGATCGTGACTGTCGAGTGGGTAAGTACCTAGACCCATTTCTGAGGTGTTGTGGCTAAAATGTTATACATTATTGTATTCATAAGACGCGTTCGGTTAGTGTACATCAGTACAGGATTATAGTACGTCAGTACAAATAAAACGTCAGTATATATATATATCAGGTTTACAGGTTAAAAGAGAGGAAAACCAGTTCTACTCAAAGGTTTAATGTCAGTACTAATCTAATTGTTAACGTACTATAATTCTGCACTGATGTACTATAATTTTGTACTGATGTACGTTAACAATTAGATTAGTACTAACATACTATAACTCTGTACTGATGTATGTCAGTACTAATCAAATTATTAGTGTACATCAGTACAGAATTATAGTACGTCAGTACTAATCTAATTGTTAACGTACATCAGTACAGAATTATAGTACGTCAGTACAAATAAAACGTCGGTATATATATACATCAGGTTTACAGGTTAAAAGAGAGGAAAACCAGTTCTACTCAAAGGTTTAAACTGGTGTGTTAGTAATGTGAAGAGAAAGTTGGTGGGTTGTGGGTCAGGGTGGTTATTAGGTATGGGGGGAGTGAGGGAGGAAAAAGAGGGGAATACCAGAGCAGAAGCAACAGGTCCCAGCAATGCAAGACCGCTGCCAGAATTGGCCCCGGCTCACATCCGCGAGAGTCCGGTTCAGTTTAACTTTATTATTAATAGAAACAATTGCATTGAGAATGGAGAGTTGTTGTTGAGTTGAAGAACATAGTAAAAAGACAATAAAAACTTACAAAGATTAAAGGAGAAGACATAAGTCTTGACGCGACAATTAATACAGTAAAATGAAATTAGAAATTAAATAAAAAGAAATAGAATAAAATAAAAATAAAAATTCACAGTAAAATGAAAAGTAAAATAAACAAAAATTAATCCAGTCACAATGTGACAATAATAAATAAAACAGGAAGGGTGACAGCAATTCGCGATGTGACAAATGACCAGAGCTAGAAAAGTGGGGTGACAAAATTCGCGACATTATTAAACTTGGAAAGATGGGATGACAGTACTGAGCTGCGCGACAAAAGTAAAACTAGTAATATAAAAAGTGGACGTGATATACAAAAAGGGGCAACCCGACAATTGTGACTAAGGCAAATTGGGCAAGAAGACACCCAGAAAAAGGAGGGCCGAAAAACGACGCCAATGCCAGGGCCAGTAGAGCCTGGCAGGGGAGCAGGTAGAAAAGAAAAACAGCATATATACAAAAGTGGACGTGATATACAAAAAATGACAACCCGACAATTGTGACTAAGGCAATTCGGGCAAGAAGACACCCAGAAAAAGGAGGGCCGAAAAACAACGCCGATGCCAGGGCCAGTAGAGCCTGGCAGGGGAGCAGGTAGAAAAGAAAAACAGCAGGGGCCGAAAAACGACGCCGATGCCAGGACCAGTAGAGCCTGGCAGGGGAGCAGGTAAAAAAGAAAAACAGCAGCCGGAGCCAGGGCCACCAGCTTATGTCTCGGACCCGGCCCTGTCGAAAGAGGAAGAAAAAATAAAGTCCAAGACTAGATGAGAGAACAGAGAGAGGTATGGTAGAGGAGAGCATTAGAGTGCAAAAGAAAAGGTAAAGTCCAAGACTAGAGGAGAGAACAGAGAGAGGTATGGTAGAGGAGAGCATTAGAGTACAGTAATTTTACAGGTGGGACCAGCATGTCTCGGACCCGGCCCTGTCGAAAGAGGAAGAAAAGGTAAAGTCCAAGACTAGATGAGAGAACAGAGAGAGGTATGGTAGAGGAGAGCATTAGAGTACAGTAATTTTACAGGTGGGTGAAAAGCGCGACAATTGTAATGTTTCACCTTGTTGGGATCATGTCCCGGAGAACAGTTATCAGTTCCAGGAAGAAGGTGGAGACTTGCGACAATTCTTGAGAAAGTCACTCTTTAGTTGGATGAGGCCTGGCTTGGAGAAACTTGGATGGGAGTGGGTGGGTCCAGGAAGAAGGTGGAGACTTGCGGCAATTCTTGAGAACAGTCACTCTTTAATTGGATGAGGCCTGGCTTGGAGAAACTTGGATGGGAGTGGGTGGGTCCAGGGCTCCAGAGGATGAGATGAAGGAGTTCAGTGCTCTGAGAAGAGTCTTATTGTTGACCAGTGAGGAGGGTGCACAGGGCCAAGGGAGTCCTTCTCTGGTGCAAGTGGAGATGAGACCCAGTCTTAGATTGTCAAATTTTTCACAGTAAAAAACCATGTGAATGGAGTCTTGTAGTGGGTTTTCAACACAGTGGTTGCAATACGGAGCATTGTCAACCTGAAGATTAAATCTATGGATGTATTGTTGGAAATTCCCATGTCCAAATCTTATTGTTGACCAGTGAGGAGGGCGCACAGGGCCAAGGGAGTCCTCCTCTGGCGCAAGTAGAGATGAGACCCAGTCTTAGATTGTCAAATTTTTCACAGTAATAAACCATGTGAGTGGAGTCTTGTAGTGGGTTTCCAACACAGTGGTTGCAATACGGAGCACTGTCAACCTGAAGATTAAATCTATGGATTATTGTTGGAAATTCCCATGTCCAGTAAGGACCTGGGAGAGCAAGAAGTTTGGGGTGAAAGAATGATTTTTAATCCGATCGCACACAAGTGGAAAGAAGGAATAAGTTATTCGTCCCTTTTCACTTTTGTCCCAATTAGTTTGCCAAAGTTGGAGGATGGCATTCTTTAAGAATTTTTTGTAGTACAGTAGGTCCAAGGGGTCCTATTGAAAGAAATGAAGGAAACTGAGTTATCTTGCCGACTTTGCGAGGGAGTCGGCAAGATCGTTACCAAGGTTCCCACTGTGGGCTTTAGTCCAATGAATTTCAACGTTAGCTCTTCCCTTCTTGCAGATGCTTTGATAGGTTTGTTGAATGAGATAGACTAGATAAGGGAGGTATATCCCTTATTAGGTTGAGAGATAGAGTATAATGCAGTGGAACTGTCAGAAAAAATACAATAATTAGTATTGGGTAGCACTTTTGTTTTCTGAATATAGAGGAGAGCTTGGTAGATCGCTAGTAGTTCCGCCTGGTTGTTGGAACATTGGGTGGAAAGCTTAAATTGCCTTCGGTAAATCTGTTGTTCTTTCTTGTTGAATACTACATAGGCTGAACCCACTAAGTCATTACACTTGGAACCATCTGCGTAAATAAAATATGAAGCTTCTGTCCTAACATTTTTACTGATATTACAGAGCGGGAATGGAAGAATGAAGATAATTATTTGTGATATTGTAATCTGGAGTGAGGCTTTTGAGGTTGTTGATATTTTCTTGACTCAGGATGTTGTGGATCGCTTGGTAGTGAGGGAAAAGTTTGTCATTAATTTGATCAGATTTTAAATAGTTTGTATTCTTTAGTATCCAGGAGGCTCTCAGCAGTTGAGCCTTCAGATGAATTGGTATTGTGCCTGCCAGGAGGCAAGGGAGTCAAAAGAAGAAGTCCTGTACGATTTACAGGCTCTGATTAGCAGAAGGCGTTGGATACGTTGTAGTTTTTGTTTTATGTGGATTTGTTGAGCTTTGTGGGCCCAAACAGGTGCAGCATAGAGTATGATTGGCTCCACTGCGTAGTTATAGATTGTTTTAATGATTTGATAACTCAGTCCCCAAGTATTATGGGAGACTGAGCACAAAGCGTTAGTCGTTTGGAGAGCCTTGTTAAATATTTTCTTGACTCAGGATGTTGTGGATCGCTTGGTAGTGAGTGAAAAGTTTGTCATTAATTTGATCAGATTTTAAATAGTTTGTATTCTTTAGTATCCAGGAGGTAACGTTTTTACTGATATTACAGAGCGGGAGTTAGTGAAGGGAAGGATGAAGATAATTATTTGTGATATTGTAATCTGGAGTAAGGCTTTTGAGGTTATTGATATTTTCTTGATTCAGGATGTTGTGGATCACTTGGTAGTGAGGGAAAAGTTCCTCATTAATTTGGTCAGATTTTAAATAGTTTGTATTCTTTAGTATCCAGGAGGCTCCCAGCAGTTGAGCCTTCAGATGAATTGGTATTGTGCCTGCCAGGAGGCAAAGGGAGTCAAAAGAAGAAGTCCTGTACGATTTACAGGCTCTGATTAGCAGAAGGCGTTGGATACGTTGTAGTTTTTGTTTTATGTGGATTTGTTGAGCTTTGTGGGCCCAAACGGGTGCAGCATAGAGCATGATTGGCTCCACTGCGCAGTTATAGATTGTTTTAATGATTTGATAACCCAGTCCCCAAGTATTATGGGAGACTGAGCACAAAGCGTTAGTCGTTTGGAGAGCCTTGTTATAAACGTATTGTATATGTTCCCTCCAGCTAAGATTTCTAGTTAAAATGACACCCAGATATTTAATTTGGTTTTTGTTCTTAATTGGCACATTGTTGACTCTGATTGGGATGTTCTTCTTGAGCA
>AYEL01056303.1:0-28210 GCA_000484575.1 Olivierus martensii
CCTACAATGAATGCTAAAAGAAACAAGGATGATATCAAGTCTACAGCTATTAAGAAGAAACGTAATGATCAGCTTAAAAGATTAGACATTTAACAGATTTCTTTTTACCTCATATAAAATTTAATCAATAGATTTGAAAAATCCTTGGCAACGATCACCCATTTTACATGCATTATTTATTCCGATTATTGCGGATTCGATTATTGCGGTATTTTTCGTGGCAACAATAACCGCGATAATCGAGGTATTCCTGTATTTAAGATTTAAAAGGGATGAAAAAATTATTAAATGCCTTGACATATAGAGTTAAAAATTCAATGTTGGGCTAACAGATTCTTTTCCATGTTCCCATTGCCTCTTTTCTGCATTATATACTTCAACTTTTGATAGATGTATTCTAGCACACAGAGTTTATATATAGATTCTGCACTCTTATGTTTTTGATGCAATATATAGATACTTGCTTATTTTGTAAAGAGCATTCAAATCCATGTATGATTAACAGGTGCATTTCTGGGTGTCACTCCTATAAATGTTTTGGGCATCAGCCTTTATATGTTAATCTATTGGTTCTTCAAAATGCATTTAACAGAAACATAAAATTGATATGCTTACAGATTAGCCTTATAATCATTGAAAATAGATGTGTTAAGTTTGTCATCAATGTATTAAATTTGATTATTCCTTTTCTAGGATTCCTGAAATAATTTCATTGCATAATATAAAAAATTTATGAAAAGATGATTAACACTCATAGCAAATTGGAAAAATATCACTTTTTCATTCAAAATGCCATTAATAAAATATTAAATTTTTTATTATATTTTCAAAATGGTAGAATTAGAACAGCAGTAAATTTAAATATTGAAGAAGAAAGCTAAATTAACATAATATAAGGAGATGTATATCATTAGATAATGAATCCTTGATAGCTAATGTAAACATCAAAATGCCACACCCCAAATTGATGGACTAGTGCAGTGTTTTTCAACCTTTTTCATATACATAAAACATTTACTTTATTAATATATTAATGTACAGTATTTTTTATGTATTATATATTACTTAAATGTTCTTGATTAAAGAGTTATTTTTATAATTTAATCAGGAATAACAAATGAATAGTTTGATTAAGAATACAAAAAATTAAATGATTTTTTTACTGTAATACTTTTATTTTTATAAAATTTAATAATAAAACTAAATAATACATTAATCTATTATTAAACTATATGAAACTTTCATTTTATTTTTAATATTCTTGTTCTGATTCAGTTGAAAATGTTCTTTATCTAACTGTAATTAAATTTTGAAAAAATAATTTTAAATCTTCAACTTTTAGCTTTTGCAAAAAGTTTTTCAATAGTTAAATTATCTTTATTTTTCAAGGAAATTTTTTTAATATAAAATTTCAATTTATTTATTATAATACTTCCTCTTAAAATTTTCTATACAAAAGAATTTATATTAAAAAGCCTAATTGATAAACTTGATTATTATAGCATTATTTTGTTTTATATTAAGCATTAAAATAATTACTTTCCTTGACTTCTATGTTGAAAAATTTAGTAGTAATTATTCAATATAATGAATAAAAGTTTTAAATTATGGAGCATTATATTTATAATTAAACTCACTATATAATAAAAATTTTAAGGCAAATTTTATTATTGTGCATGATTTAAAAAGATATTATTTCATTAATCCAGTGGTTTTCAAACTTTCTAAGTCTGCACCACTCTTTTTTCATAAAAAACTTGGTACACCCTCTTATTTTCATAGCAGTAACTTTATAAATACTTTCTACTTACTGTAAATTAATACTTTTAGTATTAATACTTTGTAATTTAATACTACAAAACAATATACTATATTTTGTCTTTAAAGCAGCTATAGCAAAATGGATGTTTGTATTGTATAACACTTTTGCTGATTCATTTTTTTGACATCAATTTGAATTTATTTTTTCTTTGTCTCAAAAATGATATTTTTGTTAATTCTTCTATGCCTTCTTGCCCCACAGACTGGACATTAATCAAAACTTCAGAAAATTAATTCACAATCAAAAAGTTTAAAGCAAATAAATTGGATACAATCTATCTTTAGAATACAACAAAGAATATAGACTAACTCAAAA
Organism: Olivierus martensii; assembly: GCA_000484575.1. NCBI lineage: Eukaryota > Metazoa > Arthropoda > Arachnida > Scorpiones > Buthidae > Olivierus > Olivierus martensii. The sequence continues at coordinate 2,138 of AYEL01056303.1, forward strand.
TAGATAAAATTTATTGTACTTATTTTGAACTAATCTACATTCTTTAACTTTAAAGTACTTCAATCTTAAGTAATTTTGATGTTTTCATTTAAATTATGGGAAATATATGATGTACATAAAGTTGAGTAATATTTTCCATAATTTATTGCATAATTATTACAAATGCTATCATTTTCGTATAGATCTTTTTAAAGAGAAACATTCAAAATTTCATATCATTTCAGAAATATTCAATGTGGAAACTTGGCAGATGTATACATGGTAATCCAACTCTTGTAATACTCTTCCCAATATATTCTCTATGAGTGGTTGCAGTTTCTGCTTTAATTCCTCAACATCATGTGGCAAAGGTAATACATGATCCTTTACATAGGCCAAAAAGAAGTCACACAGAGTCAACTCTGGTGATTGAAGTGGCCATGTTATGAAACACATCCATTTTTGCAGCCCATCTAATCTAACATGGATGCAATTATGTTCAATTATGCACATCATGGATGTGAGGTGGAGCCCCATCCCATTATAAAAGGAAATCATCAGAATCTTTCCATTACACTTCTGTAGTAAATTTGCTTAAACTCTAACATACAGAAGCATTCTCAGAACCAGAGGTTGCCATCTCCTCAAGTAAAGCCATCTGCAAGCAATTAACAGAATTATACATTTAGGCAAGTGCATAAAACCTTCAGATTCCCTCAGACATGACTAGGACATGACATATATAGGAAAATATCATCATCTGTAATCTTTATACAATAAATTAAGGAACAGGTTATCTACTATATATATATATAATCTGTATAAATAAAAACATCTATATACCAACTGAGAAACTTATTTTACCATAAGCTGAAGAACAAAACAGTAAATTATTCACAATGCAATGTTTCATTCATAAATTATACTGTCTCTAATTTTTTAAATAATGAAGTCTAATATACACACAATTCATCATATTGATCAAAAAATATTTAAAAGATTATTTAAAAAATTATTATATATATTCATCAGTAAAATCGTTTCATTTAATGTTCAGAACGTTTTTATTTTATGAAACTCAGTTTTTCAAAATACAATTTGTTTTCATCATTACAAAATATATCTGATTGCAATACACTAAACAACCCTCATACTTGTTTAAAAGAAACTGCATAATAATTATTAATTTGTTTAATGAATATAAGTGATTCATTATAAATTAAAAGTACTGTAAATAACAGTCTAATAATTTATTTTACTTTGATTTCATTGATATCTAAAATATTTTATACTGAAACTATATCTTAAAAGCTAGATAGATAATTTTTATGTATGTAAAATTTACAGTTTTATAACAATTTATAACACATATATAAATTTTTAAATATAGTTAAAATGCAATTTTAAATAGTATATGTAACACTTTTAATATGTAGATACATAGGTTATATTAAAAAATATCATTACTTTTACAAATCAAATGATCAAGTCTTTAAAAATATATATCTAAACTTCATAATAGTTGACAATTATTAAAAACTTAGACCTTTTTATAACAAAACTAATTTTCCAAAAACTAGATATTTAAACATAAAAATTTATTTTCAGTTATATGTTATACTCAATGCATTAATTACTTTTCTAAGTTCGGATTACTACAAAATCAAAATTATTATAATTTATATTGCTATTATATGAATACTGCAAGTCATTTTTTATTATTAAGTTTTAGTTAAAATTATTCAGCAAATGTATTTAGCAAGGATAATTTTATTAATTTTACATATAAAAAAAAAAATAACTACAAAATAAAAATTTAAACACTTTTTGGAATAATGTAATATAATAAATATATCTTTTACTATACTGTACTTATGAAATCTATTATAGAATTACTTTAAATTGAAATTCTGAAAAAATAAAGTTTCAAAATACTTAAGATTATTATAATAATTTTAATATACAGTATTTCCAAATGAAAACTTGAACTTTCAACTTAATTTCGAATTACTACAATTATATTAAATAAATGATTCAAAACTCAAAATTTTTGACATTTTAAACTGATGCTTTACAATATATTATATATATGCGGTTGTAAAATGGCATATTAATTATTGCGAAGCCATACTATGCAAATCTGATCATTAATTTTAATATTTCAGATGCATTAAAAATTATTTAAAACTCCTTTTAGGTCGCAAAAAATTCTTCCCTTATAGTATGTCAAATCACATTTTTTCACTTTATATTTTAACGATAAATTCTATAAATTATGCTAAAAAATACGCACGAACATATTTTCCTCGTATTTTTTTTAATTATAATTAATAACTTTTACTGTAAAATGTAATTCAATCGAATTTTACCGATTTAATTTATCGATCAAAGCGTATTTAATGCTCGATTCTTTAAATATTGATATATCTAGATAATATATTGTGTCAAAAGATTATATTAAATATTTACATACCTTTTATTCAGACAGAGAAAAACTGATTATAATCAAACACAAATAGTGACAGATAGCACCAGCAACAAAATGGCTGCTCCGTCGGGGTGGGGCTAATGCGCATGCTTAACAACAACTATAGCTTTCGGCATCTCGGAAGAGGCATTTTTATTTATGGCATACATCTTTTTTATTAACTTTTCTGCAAAAAAAAATTTAATTGAAAAACATTTTTATATCGAAATTAATAAATTATATTATGCTGATACGAAATTCGTGGTTAAATTAAAAAGAATATTTAATGTAGTGTATTATGTATCGAGGTTGGAATAAAACACAATTGACCTCTATACAGAACAGCATTATACAGGAAGATAATACGTATACCGAGGACTCATAAATCCATTTAAATTTCCTTTCTTTCTGTGACATTATCAGTGCTGAGATAATTTGATTTCCTCCTGATACTTAATTGCTGACCATAGAGGTACATACACATTGCTGATATTGTGTACCTAAGAAATCCATAAAATTGGAATTTTATTAAGAAATTCTGCTTATTTATAAAAATTGTATAATTTACACCTATAAATTTTATGGAAAGTACGTTTTTTTTAGTTAATTGCTGACCATAGATGTACATACACATTGCTGATAGTGTACCTAAGAAATCCATAAAATTGGAATTTTATTAAGAAATTCTGTTTATTTATAAAAATTGTATAATTTACACCTATAAATTTTATGGAAAGTACGTTTTTTTTAAATAAATTTCCACAAATTTAACAATAATTGAATTATAAAATCCATCATCGCAACAGCGATAATGTTTCAATCTGTAAAATCTTGCTGCCATTCTTTTTTTCAGAATGGAGGGTGTCGATTCGTTCAACTCTATCTCTCACTATATCAGATAAATAATAGAACGGGCGAGTTCGTGATAGCTGCTAAATGGTTAATCACTCTCACAATTCTTGTGCAGATTCGATAGATTCAAAAGTAATCTAAATTAAGTTTTATTAAATTTTATGTTATAAAATGCAGCTTATAATTATGACGACAATTTTTTTTATAAAATCTCTTCATATGAAATATTATTTTAAATATATTTTCTTATATTAATCCAAAAAAATAATAAGAATATACTGAAGCGAACTTTTCATCGAAATCGATTAAATTGTATGATGTGATTGATGAATAACTTTTAAAGATAATTGAAAGTCAATACATAATGTAATCCAAAAAAATCAATGGCTTTTCTATTTGAAAAATGATAAAGATTATTATTGAAAATTTTCGTTGAAAAATATGCTTTTTGCTTTATAAATTCTGAATATTAATAATGATATTATAAAACAAGGATAGCGACTTCTATATCACACGTGCCCAAAGTGACACGCTGGAAAATTTTTGGGCACGCAAAATTTGGAGCTGATATATTGTTTAAAAATGATATTATAAAACAAGGATAGCGACCTATATCACGCGTGCCCAAAGTGACACGCTGGAAAATTTTTGGGCACGCAAAATTTGGAGCTGATATATTGTTTTAATTAAATTAATATTCGGATCGGCATGCGAGCAGCAGTTTATACAAAAATTTGCCAATTTTGGCATGCACCCTTATAAAGATTCGTTACCCCTTATAGAATTTCGATTATTTAAGATAATCAAATCTCTTTAAAATAATGAAAAACTCGATATAAACCCAACGAAAAATTAATGCAAATGTAAATATATCCTGAACTTATTTAATAAAGCAGTTGTTCTATTTACTATAATAAAACAGTGGATATTTGTTTATATCAATATTTTCTATAAGGAGTGTTCAACCCTGCGGTCTCAATCTCCTTCCGCAACCTCGGGTAACATGGATCCCTAGCACATTTATCGGACTAATAAATAAATTTTGTTTGGTAGATTAAATATACTCAATTATCTATGTAAACATATTTCTGAAATAATTTTTCCATATTTATGTAATTTTAAAATTAATTGAGTTAATGAAAAATGTTTTAAAATTAGCTTTTGTGGATTTTCATACACTTTATTTTTATAGGTTATACGCTGCTTTCGATACTATTCCAGAGTCCACCTTAAGGTTACTACACTTTCTATTCCGTATTCCAGAATTCCAGTTCATAGTACAATAATGTATACTGCTGAAAGTTTTCATTAAAAAATAACAAAATCTTATTTTAACGAAATATTACATTAGCGAACGTTTCGTTTGCTAATATAATATGTACCAAGCTGCAGACGACCAAATTACATGTATTGTATTGTATAGTGTAATTAAATAAAGCTTACTCTAAGATCTTTATTTTAATAGATCGCTCTATTTTATAATCCATAGCAGAATCGATACTCCATAGTCACGAAGTATATATTATAATGTATTCTCTGTGTCTATAATACTAAGGGGAGCGAAACAGGTCCTGGCACAGACTAGTCACTTCATAGGAAAGGATCAATCACACTGTGGAGGATAAGGATCGATGAGATAAGTCCGACCATATGAATAAATTTTCACCAAGATGAAACTTGAAAACTAATCCGGGTTTTCCACAATGGAAACCGAAGTGTTTATATATGGCTAATCTAGTTGATGATCTTTTACGAGAAATTTAAATTTTAACTAAACTTCTTTTAACGAACTGCAATATTGTTGTCCAAAATGATCATGTGAAAATGATTCACACACAGAATGTGGAATCAAATGGGAACACATTCCTTTGATAATTTATATTTGATATTTGGGTCCGGTTTACTTTTCTACGAATGAATTAGATGGATGGCCAAATAATAAAACTATCGCTTACCATCTTGGAGGATTCGGGTCTCCAATTGTTTAGGACAGGTCCGATTTGCTAAACCCTATCCTTTAACTTTTCGTTTGACCCTATCATAGGTGTTAGCTAGCCTGTGGTGGTCTCAAAAAGTGGTCGCCGCCAGACAAAATACGATACAGGGCCGGAGGAAGGGTCGTCATCACTCTTATGCAATATAGTAATTGGCGAGTCCGTTGTGGATAGTAATAGTAAAATGAACTGTTCCGATTTCGCATTACATAGCAACGTGATGTGAAATAAGGATCGTGTAAACCCAGCGTAAGAATTAATAACAGAATTTCATAAGAGAAAAACAAACCGTAGGAAATTATAATTGACAAATCGCATTTCAAATAGTGATTGTTTATTTTAATAAGTTTATATTTCCTTATTGTAGAAATAATGAATCAAGCATTAATTAATATTCGAAACATAATATATTCTTAATTTTGCACCGTATTGGCGGCCCTCTTGTATTCGGACCCTCATGCCTTGCTTTACCGCATTCCGCCGGCCTTGGTATGATATATCTAATACGCGATATGGCGGCTTAACTAAAATCTAACGTCATTAGAATAAATTGTTTGTGTCATTGCGGCACCCTCATGCCTTGCTTTACCGCATTCCGCCGGCCTTGGTATGATACGTCTAGTACGCGATATGGCGGCTTAACTAAAATCTAACGTCATTAGAATAAATTGTTTGTGTCATTGGCAGTTAAATATTTAAGGTTTGACTTTGTTCGTTTTTACAAAGGGTTGGACAACTCTGCTGTCTTAAAAGTACTTCAGAAAATTATTTTTTCATTACTTATAAAACTTGTATACAGCTATTATCTCTAAGTGATGTTGCACTAGGTGGCTTATGGTGGGCTGTTTGATTGCCTTTTATTTTGGACCGATTTGACTCCAGATTTTCTTTCGACATCCATTGATTTGTTTTCACCGAGGTTTTGACATAGTGCTTCTATAGGAGTATTTTTTCATATACAGTACTATTTTTAGAGTCATTTTCGTTCCGAAATATTGAACTATTTATATATAAGCCTATTATAGATCAAGCAATCTTTTAATCAAAGATTAGTGAAATTAACATATTGATATAAAAAAATAGTATAAATTGTTTTATTTATATTTTTTTATACAAGAATTTGTGTTATACAAAAAGGAATAAGACGACGTAAATCTACTGATTATTATTATTATTAAAAGTTTTCTACTCGCAAATCATATTGATGTATTACGAAATTCAGTTTGTCAAGTTGCTTTCAGAATATTGAGAGAATGTAATGTATTATACATCTATTTCAATTTACAAAAGAAAAAAAAATGACTAAAAACACTTTCAATCATATTTGATATATTAGATAGTTTCAATAATTTATCATTTTTTATTACTGCTATTCTAAAAATGAAATGGTTTAATTAAAAATTAATTCAAGTTTATGAAATTTTGAGAAATCGAATTTAAAACAAAAAATAATAAAAAACAATTATATGCATGCTTTAATTAAAGCATGCAACCTGTGGCGCTTGCCAAAAGTGGCCAACCTGTGGCGCTTGAGCCAAAAGTAGCGCATTGCATGACTAGAAGTGGCACACTGAACCCCATAGAAAAAAATTTAAAAAACTTTCTTATATAATTTACCTATATATATTATAAATCTGAAATACCTTCGCCCGCATATTCACTTATAACGCAAGAACGGCTGAATGGATTTTTATGAAATAACTTTTGTTTGTTAGGAGATTTACGCAGGAAGATTTTAAGACAGGTATTGATTATTAGAAATTGATTTTATATATTGTAATTGGCGTAAATTACTTGATATAAAATCCAAAATGGAAGATTAACCCTATTTAGCAACCTCATTGGGTTACAGTGGCCACGTGATATGTTAGCTGGCCATCATTGGATTACTATGATCGTGTTTTTGGTAACTGAGTAGTCTCATTGGCTCATAATGGCGGATATCGATTACTGTGCTGTATATTATTTCGTTAAACTAGTGAATTTTAAAAACCTTTTAATATGAAATCTAAAGTGTTTTTTAATCTGTCTCCAATTTTATATTGATTATAATCTTACATTACTTTATTTAGCCATAATATGTTTAAGTTAAACTTTGATTAGGCTTAGTGACTATGTGATAGTATATTATTAAGAGATATCTAATCTGTACATATAAATCTAACTATTAAATATATCCATATTACCATATTTTAAAAAGGGCTGACAAGGGGTATAAGTTTGTATGGCGCATCTTAACTAAAAAATGAAAAAATTGAATGCATGAATTATAAAAGGTTGTCCACCCCTGCTTTATAGTCTTAAGTCGCAATTCAATAATTAAAATGTAGATCATCATCGATGGTAACTCAATTTATTTCAGCCATTTTTTACAAAAAAATATTTCAAATGAATCTTTCAAAATGATTTGTTCTCCTGATATTTTGCAGATAGTATGGCAGAAATAGCAAAAGAAGAATGTAAATTATTGTAGTTATGAAATTTATCATTTTTTATGATATTATATAATCGTCACCACAACCATCACTTTCATGAAGACAAAAAAGGACTTTTTCGCTCATGTTTTATATATTTAACAGTGCAAAAATAATCAAAAATGCAAATAATCATTAATATCAAAATCACCATCATTTTTGCGTAATTTTACACGAAAAATTTATATATAAATATTTGGATCTCGATAAATAACTTTAGCTCTTCTGACAAAAAATAAAATCAGAGCCGCTGACGATCTTTTTTTTGATCAAGTGACGCTACTTTCCAATAAGTTATTTATTAAATGTCGTGTTATAAAATATTGTCACCGACTCTCCATCTATGCAGAGAGGCTAGGATGTTAGAGGATGAGGATTGACGGGCCAGGCCCTGACCCTATGAATTTTCCAATGTTGAAACCGAGAATCGAACCCGGACTGGAATAGAAAATCGAAGCGTTTCCACGTGTCTAATCCGGCCGACCGCTAACTGTCATTGCTAGACACATTCAATAATAGAAATTTTTTTGCGAAATATTTTCATTGTTCAATAAAAATTTTTTTTTAATTCAAATTCAATTATTATTTCTACTTTATTTTTGATGGAAAAGAGTAAGCAGATAAAATTATTCGATTATTATTGCAAATTTGAAATAGAACTATAGTATTATGAAAGCCTGATAAGACAAAGCTTCTTTAAAATATTAAGAGTATAAAAAAAATATATATAAAACGCTTTTATATTCAAATTTTCAAAATAGAAGTTATATTTCGTCGTATTCCTATTGTCCAAGGACTTGCTATTATCATTTTGTTTGCGATTTAACACTAACCAGTGCACAATATATTTACAACGCAACTTTGCTGTATTATTTGAGTTTCCACATATAAAATACAATTTTTTAATCGAAATTGGCATTTACAAAACTCATTAATTACTTAAATTATTGCCAAAATTTCTTCTTTTCGCGAACAACAACACGCACTCCACAGATAAATAATTGACATGTTTCTCATTATATTAAAATATAATACATAGTTGAAGGTAAAATATGGAATATGATAAAAGTAACATTCTACGTTACAACGTAGAATATTATTTTTTTTACGAATAATTGATCATTAGCTATTCAAAACCATCAACGTTTGGTATGTTTGGTCGCGTTCCAAACCTCAACAGCAAGTCATCAATGATTAGTCTCTTTTGAGTGCCTTCCAAACCTCAACAGCAAGTCATCAATGATTAATCTCTTTTGACGTCAGAAATAACTCAACATCAGCTTGTTTCTGATTTAACGTCGTCGTTTCTGTTTGACGATGATAATGATTTGTTACTCTCTCAAACTTTTAAAATCTTATCTAGCAGGAACTACTTTTTCTGCGACGTTAGAAAACGATGTAAACCGATGTCAACATACTCACCACCTCTAGATTGCGATGACTTTTTAGCATCAGTTTACATCGTTTTCTAACGTCGCAGAAAAAGTAGTTCCTGCTAGATGATAAGATTTTAAGAGTTAGAGAGTGTAACAAATCATTATCATCGTCAAACAGAAACAGATACAAGCTGATGTTGAGTTTATTTCTGACGTCAAAAGAGACTAATCGTTGATGACTTGCTGTTGAAGTTTGGAACGCGCCTTTTTATACAATACGTTGACGAACTGCTGGACTGGGAATTGCAAACGTGGCAATCTCCAATATTTTCAATCAAATGATTCTGATCAATTAGTAAATATCAATAATTATTTTTTAACAATTTGGATGGCCAAATTGATGACGATTATCGATTAATGAAATAGATGCATGTCCATGTCGTTAATTGCGGAAGAATTTCTTTTGCGCGTTTTGTTTTGATTTCTTAATGCTTCTTTTAGTAATAATTGCAACTGGCAAAAACTAGCAATTTCCGATTAGCACAGTGATAATTTATTTAAATTAGACAACAAAAGTTATAAATCATGGGTTCTTAATCGTGGGTATGGGATTCGACCTCTAAAGTACAGTACATTCAAGTTGTTGCCATTTTTTTATATATATTTTACGTCCCCTTTCCAATCAGGGAGATTACTAGGGGACGGGGAACACCGGGCCGGGCCCAGTACCTCGAAAAAAATCCGGGTCCTCCTGCGTGGTATGCCAACGCGTTACCACTCGGCCGCCGCTGTTGACATATTTGGAAGCCATATTGGCAATTAAGGAATGGTGATTATTATTTCGACAGTCAAGTGATGAGGATATGGGATTAATGGACAATCCATTGGTGATCTGGAGTCATGAAAAGGTTAAGAACCCCTGCTATAGACGTTTGATTATACGCCGCACCCAAATTTCAAGACGTTAAATTATGAAAAGCGTGTCATATAATCGAAGAAACACTAGTAAATTACCAAGAGCCGTGCAAATGGGGATCCTCAATTTATATGGACCCGGAATTGAATAAGATATTTAAAAACTTTAATAAAATTAATACTGTACTTAATACATATTTTGACATTCACATCAAATTGTATGGATGGCATATATAAGTTAGTATATAAATACGCGATAAATGCATACTATAAAGTGAACACACACACTTTAGCATTCATGCGAACTATAATTGAGAGATTATTGTGCTTCGTAGTTTGATTTTTACAAAAATCTCTCTAGGAATGTGCAATATTAATTTTATATTTTCATTAATTAATATAATGAAGTTAGCAGTGTGCCTGGGTTTGCCCAAATATAATTTGAAAACATTAGGAAAAGGTTGGCTTTATTTGCATGTTGATTTCTTCTACAGTTTTTCTTTAATACAACCCTCATAATTTCTACAGGTTCACGAACCTTAATCTATATGTCAATATATCTTTCCGCACTTCTATTTGAAAAGGATTTAATTGGAAGAACACTGAAATTCGTAATTTTGCGATATTATGTACTATACATACGGAAAATTGATTATTTTGTCGATATTTATTGTACTGGAAAATTTTATCCTGATTGATTTTTTTCAAATTTCATGTTTATTGAAATGTTATATCATAGACAGACACACTGATTTATAACTGAATTACAGATTATTTATTCTTTCTGAATTTATTAAATTTGAGATCCTATTTGAAAATGATTTAATTGGAAGAACACTGAAATTCGTGATTCTGCGATATTATGTACTATACATACGGAAAATTGATTATTTTGTCGATATTTATTGTACTGGAAAATTTTATCGTGATTGATTTTTTTTCAAATTTCATGTTTATTGAAATGTTATATCATAGACAGACAGACTGATTTATAACTGAATTACAGATTATTTATTCTTTCTGAATTTATTAAATTTGAGATCATTTATCATTACGATATCACGATGACATCATCGGTATGTTTAAGTGATTATCTGTTTGTTATTTATTTATTTTATTTTTATTTTATTTATTTAATTACAATCAAAGAATATGTCAAGAATATTCGGCGTTGCTTGGGAATTTCATGAATATAATAATTTATTTGACAACTCTTACTCCATCGTGATATCGGACATCTTGGCTAGATATTTTAATAGGAAATAAAAAGTTAATTTTGGACAATAGGAATGAATTTATACATTAGGTTAGTGTGAATTAAGCTACCAAATCACAAGATATACTTTGCCGTTGGAAACTTTTAGAACTCTCAAGCATCAAGCTGGCCAACACCATGATGGAGTGTATTGAGATTGAAAACGATGTTCAAATCCCATGAATTTATAACCTTTATGATAAGTTTACAGTGAACCATGCAGAAATATAATTTTATTAAATAGCATTTGTAATCAATTGACGGCATAGAATGATGGTAGCGACGTCATTCCATTATTACATCATCATGAAGTCACACACTAATGGTGTTTTGTGACGTCAAATGTACCGGCATGGGTCAGGTATTTCAGGTATATAATACAGTTTGTTTTATAATCAAGCATAACAATAAACAACTCCTAAACAAGCATAATAATATAGAATAGGGCTATGCCAAATGAGTACTTTTCAGTAACAGATATTAGTCCTAAATAACTGTTCCAATTCCAATTCTGTTACTTTAAAACTGGTTAAGCTAACCAGTACCAAAGTAATACATTATTTTTCAGCTTTAATTTACTAGAATTTATAAATTGTAATTAATAGATCACGAATGCAATAATTTAATATTTTAATAATCATCGAAAACCAAATTATAAATTATATTTGAAATATCTCATCTATATGATAAATGCCTAACAAATTAGATAAATATAATGGGGGAAAATATATCAGTTTAATTAAAATCATAATTAATTCAATGATAATCAGTGCCGGGCCTGCCATAAGTGCAAGGTGTGTATCAAACTGAATATCGAAAGCATAAAACAGATATAAAAATAAAATTAAAAACCAATAAGAGGAAAAAGAAATTTATTTCTTTTAATATGTAAAATTTGAAAATTCTATTCTTTGAAAAAGATAAATTAAAAATAAAAATCAATTCTAATGTCAATTTACGAAATAACTAAACTTGTAAGTGAATTAATATTTTACGCCAAGGCGCAATCACACAAAGATCTTCATCCGAAATTAACTGATGTGCAAAGAAAAAAATCCGATATGGATGGACAGGAATTAATATTTTACGCCAAGGCGCAATCACACAAAGATCTTCATCTGAAATTAACTGATGTGCAAAGAAAAAAATCCGATATTGATGGACAGGATTTATTTCATGAAATTTTATCAGTAATGACACACACAAAAGCAGAAAACATTGTTTCACATCCATATAACGTGCTTCAATATATTTTTAAAAACGATCTTCGAGACACATTCCCTAATTTATTTGCCACACTTAGGATCATTTTAACTCTGTCCGTTTCTGTAGCATCTGGCCAATGTTCTTTTTCCAAATTGAAGATAATCGAAAACTATTTAAGAGCCACAATGCAAAAAGAACGCCTAGCAAATATATCAATTATAGCAAGAGCAGAGGTAGCCAAACTGCGGCTCTTTGGTACCTTCAATGTGGCTCCATACCATGAAAGTCAATAGTAAATATGAAGCAAATACTTATTTAAGTTAAAAAAATAATGTAGTTGTAATTTGTTTATCTATTGTAAAAAGTAGTATGCATCTATACGAAATAAATGCATCTCTGAAATAAACATTTTTTGAAATTATTATTAACATTACCCGAAAAACTAATGCTCTTCTTATTGATCCAGAAAAAAATGCTACTCTCGAGTATTTGAGATTCTCCTATATGGCTCGTAGTGACATGAAGTTTGGCCACCCTTGCAATAAAGCATAAACTATTGGATGAAATTGATTTTACACTAACTATACCGGAATTTGCTCTTAATAAAGCAGGCCAAACTTATTTCTTGTAAATTGTTGTTTTTTCCTATTATGTTATTTTTGAAAATATTATTTGTTATCTAATTAGATATTTAATTTTTGTATGTAGTGAAGTTTGAAGTTTATTAAATTTTTATGTATGGCAAAATACTCTCGGATTCAGTGTAAAAAGTTGAACAAGAGTGAACTTCGGCGTAAAGACGCAGCGTCTAAACCATTTAGCGAAAGTAACATAAGCATCGATACAACGACATATTTACATCTCATTTTACGCCTGGACCTAGCCTTTAGTAACTTTTATGCTTTCCTATTGAAAAAAAAACCGTCGTAAAGTCGAAAACGACTTAAGTCGAGGTACGACTGTATATTTATATTTTACTTTAAATAAATTTTTATGTATGGCAAAATACTCTCGGATTCAGTGTAAAAAGTTGAACAAGAGTGAACTTCGGCGTAAAGACGCAGCGTCTAAACCATTTAGCGAAAGTAACATAAGCATCGATACAACGACATATTTACATCTCATTTTTACGCCTGAGACCTAGCCTTTAGTAACTTTTATGCTTTCCTATTGAAAAAAAACCGACGTAAAGTCGAAAACGACTTAAGTCGAGGTACGACTGTATATTTATATTTTACTTTAAAAAAATATATTTATTTTACAAACTTTTCAAATTTAACTTTTGATCAGAATCGAGTTTAACAGTTCAATCATTTCGATTAGAACTAATTTCATTTCTGTAACATGCATAAAAATAATACTCGAGAAACAAATGGAAATTTTTTTTTCCCAAAAATTGAATAAATAATTTTATCTATTAAATGAAGTAGGAAAGAAGTGTACGAAAATTTTTATAAAAATTACTCTAACACAGCCAGAATTAACTTTAAAAAATAACATTTGTACCGTTGTAGAACTTAATGATGAATGTCATTGAGTTAGAATACCTGCTTTTGAAAATAATCGCTCACAAGATAAGGATGTTGCTAATGCACATTTTTTCTCCTTTTTTTGCTAGCTGATTCAAATATTTATATTCATTCCATCATTGTAAGGTATTACCTTGTCTATTAAGTAATTTATCCTCTAGATATCGTTGTTGAATTTCTATTATAACTCAAGAATTCCTCTAGATTTACGCTGCTAAACGCTTTCGTCAAATGACTGCTATATAGATAATTCATCACCATTTTCAGATTGTAACTTATTTGGATTAAGAGTTATAGCTTTTCCTAAAATACATGATGGTGCATATGATTTCTTTTGTACAGATTTTAAAATTATATCATTTATGATATAACATTTTTTGGCTCTTTCAATAGCATCAGTATTTTCGAAAGGATAAATTTTAAATCTAGGATGTAAAACACACTGCTAAAGTATTATTATATTTTACATTTCCAACTAATTTAAAGACGAGTTTGTAGTTTAATTATTACATTTTTTGAAAAACGATCATCATTTCACACAATTTTTGGCATACATTTCGTAAACTTTTGGCCACTACTATAACCAACGATGCAGCTATATAATTTTCTCTATTTTTGTAGAATCTTCAAACGATTTTTAAATTTTGCATAGATCTTTTATTACAGACTAGTCTTCAAGAAATAAATGTGATATAAAAGAATCCAAAATGATTGTTGTTGAACGTATGGCATCTTCCAATTCACTGAATCTCTCCAGTATATAAAAATTCCATTGAGTAGCAACATCCTGTAATTTTTTGGGGGAACAACATTATTTTTTATGTTATTAGCAATTGTACTTCTTCTAAAATGTGATACTACTGTTTTTACTTTTTTTTTTATAATATTGCATCCATTTGTAATGCATCTTGAACAATAAGATTTAATGCGTGGGGCAATAAGCAAAATGTTTCCAGTCTGTCTCGTTTGCTATTACATTCTTTATGTAGGAACATTATCAGATACAGTTGAAACTATTTTTCTTTGAAGATCCCATTTGGAAACTATTTCCTTGAACTTTGCAACTAAGTTGTACTGGTATGATTTTCGTTAAATAAAGCACAAAACTCAAATCTTACACACTTAAAAGCACTGAAGCTTAATAGCGACGAAAACTTTATAATTAAATAAAAGTTTTGATCGATGAAATGTATTATAACTGCCATAAAATTTTCACAATTTACACCTGTCCAGAATCCGTTGTCAAAATACTTTAAAAAACGAAAAATATTTAGCACTTCATACAATGCCGGGATTAAACTTTGGGATGATTTTACGAGTTGGTAAATTATACCAACTCGCATCATCATCCCAAAAGTTTAAAACTTCAACAAATGCCCGAAATCCTTTATCAACAACAACATTGAAAGATTGGAAGTCTAGTATAAACAAACATACATCAAGTAAACGATTATATATATTATTCTTGGTGACTATTAAAAGTTTTTGGGAATATATGTAGCTATAAATTCCTGTGGCATTTTTTAGAAATTTATGGAGAGTAGAAACTTGTGTGTTTTGATAACGGCAAACTATTTACTTCAGTCTCTGTTAGATTCTATAAAACAGGGATTCACTTAAAATCAAGCTCAATAAGTTGATATTAAGTAAATAAAATACAAATTTGTCAACCGTTAGTGCTATGGATTCCAAAAATTCTGAGAATAGAATCAGATAAATTAAGCGTTTTTAAAATAATCCTTGTAAAGTATATAAAGACCATCCTATTTCATGTCAAATTTAACAAAATTAATAGAAATTATTTAATTTGAAATTTTTATTGTCAATCATTAATGTCATTCAATACCACTAACTCTAAATATTCCAAGTTTAGTGTAGTATAAATGAGTTAAAAATTTTAATCCATAATATTATCGAATCACATAGAAAAGGATGGTTATGGAAGAGCTGGTATGTGAATGGGGAAAAGTGTATGGAATTATCTAATCAATGGTGAAAAGAAGACTTCCTCCTCTCTTCTGCTTTATTTTTATTTTGAATACTGCTCATCCTCTCATGAAGATATAGGTGATTATTTAGAAAAAATTCTTTTCTTAAATATATGTAATGCAGATAATCCTTGACTTATGATATTCAGATCCTACAAGTGCCTTACAATATTCTGAACTTGGATATTTTCATAGCATATTGGCTAGAAATACTTTATTAAAAATGTAGTAAAGCAATCACTTACTACTTTGGGGGTCTTTCTTCAATTCTGGATGATTTTATACTTTGGAGCCTGGGATCAAATCTAAACAATTATACCATCTTAAAGGATTCAGTATTCCATTGCTTATTATTGCTACTAAAATTATTAACTTTATAGATCATTTTCAACTTATGATGGGGTTATCAAAACATAAGTCAAGGACAGTCTGTATAACATTTTAGAAATATTATACTTAAAAATTACTGATATTTATTTAAAATAACAGGAATGACTTCAATACAATACAAACAAATTATGAAAATTTATAATTGAAAATTAATCAACAAGCCTTAAATAACTCTTAGTGGAATATTTTTAAAATAAACAGTATTCTTAATTATTATTTATGAAATTTAATAATAATTATAAACTGTATATTAGTAATTTGCCTTCATAATAATTACTAAAATTACCATTTATTTCAAAAATATTCCATTAAAACTCATTTAAGATTGTTGGTTAATATTTAAAAATGTCTTCTTATTAAATACTTGTAACTTAACCAATATAGTGAATTTTATTTACATAAATGAATTTAATATATTCTCAGAGCAATATTTATTTCAAATTTTTATGAACAGTTATAAAATATCAGATTTAGACATTAGAAGACAGTTTCTTTAGAATTTGATCATTAACTGCAACACTGAAAAACAATTGCTGTAAATATTATTATGTATTTTTTCTTCTTAATTTTAATAAATAAACAAAAATATTTTAATGTTTATATTTGAATTTATTTTATAATAAATTTCAATACTAGTGAAAGTCTATTTAAACAATTTTCATATAAAGCTTTTAAAGAATTAACAATAATTATGCATGAACAACATTTCCTTAAAATAGATTTCTACTCACATTCAACAATTCATTTTATATTTTTGATTATCATCACATCAAAATTTGTATATTATGCATATTCATAACAACAATGTATGATATTATAATACTTTTATTAATATAAGAAATATTTATAATAATAATTTTCATATTTAACAAAATTTATAAATATAGGTATCCCCTATGTCAGTGGTTTCCAAACTTTATGTTACTATTCCTCCCCTAAAACATAATCTAATCTTGGCACCCCTTTATTTCATTATTTCATAAAAGTAACACAGACACATTTCATGGCAAAACTTTATTAATACGAAAAAGAAAAAAAAAACGTAATTGAAATCATATTGAATTATATTAATGTAATTGATAATCTTTTTGAAATTAATTTCTTTTTGTAATAATAAATAATAGTTGATACAGCACCTCTTGCAGACATTTGAATTTGACTTTATTTTTATTTGTTATTGTTGCTAGTAATTCTAGAGGCCATTTTTATAAATTATGCACTTGCAAGCATGTCATCTGTTATATAGCATATATCTTATATTACAAAAAATTACATTTCTGTCAAACTTTTCACAGCTCCCTTTGCATTAGGTGCATGCCTACCAGTTTGGAAATTGCTGCCCTATGTTATGAAAACTAAGCATTCCTATGAAATCTTTTGTAAGCTGAAATGGCATAAAATGAAGAAGCAATTGCCATTAGTTTATATAGGAAAAATTTTTGAGTGTTCCCAGACTCAAAACAATAATCCAGCAAATCATGCCGAACCAAACAACATTTAGTAAAAGCAGAAATGATATGCTAAATATATAGTCTATATAAAGTAGAAATAATGTATGCACAATGTAGTTTCACTTATGATGCCACTTATGTATTCAATTAAACTGCTATATATATTACATGGATATACTATATCTGGCAGCAATGACTTTTAGAGATCGTCACAGATTGGTTAACACTCATGATGGGATCAGCTGGAAGATTGAAAGGTTGGGTTCAACAACCTGGAACCAGACCCCTCCTGAAAAACTGGAGTTGTGGGATCCAAAATTAAACTCTGTTCTCTAGGATAGTAAGCCACTGCACTATCATGTGGCCATCCAATTAATTTATTTTTTTTTTATAAAAGTTAAAATCATCTTGGGATTTCTTTCAGATAGCAAAAAAAAGATAACTAACATAGGTCTTTTGTAAAAACAAATGGCATTAAGTGAATTTTTGTAAAGCAGAGGGCACCTATATTATATAAAAATTCAGAAATGATAAAAGATATATTGTAAATAAGATATATACTTATAATTTATTTAAATAGTTCAATTCTGAATTTGTTATTATTTAGATTTTCAAATATGTAATTTTTGGTTTTTTCATGCATAACATCAAGAAACTTTTAATTTAACAAAATAAATTTCTCATATTTTATTTTATTCTATATTGAATAAAGTGAATTTAAATAAAATTAGATTAATGCTTTAAATTAATTCTCAAAACTTACTTCTCTTTCTCACAAGTTCTGATTTGAAAAATATATATGAATTTATTCACAAAATTATTAATACTATTGCTACAATGTTTTCCAAACTGATACAATTCCTAAATAAAAATTAAAATTTTTTTATTCAAGGAACAATACTGAAAGAGATCTTTTTTATTTATTTACATCAGTTATTATTATGAACAATTTTAAATTTTCAATGTATTAACAGAATTTTTTAACATGATTTTCAAATTCTCAGATAATTACATAATTTACTTAGCAATTTTTTTAAAATCTGCATTCAGTTAATTTGTAAAAATGTTAAAAATATTTGAAATTATATATAAATATCAATTTTACAATTTTTTGATAGTTAAGAAATTGATTCATTAATTAAATATGACAATATTCAAAGATTTTCAACAAAAGCATAATAATATGATTGCTAAGTTATATGTAAGTATTATGGAGAATTGAAGTCATTGTTATTTTTAAATTATAATAATAATTATTATTATTATTCTATAACTATTCCATAGCAAGGATGATATTTTTCTGGATAAAGGGGAAAACCAGTGAATTCAAAAATGCTAATTTTTGACTTGTATATTCCTTTCAGATTAAGAGTAAAAGCAATCTTTGGTGAAAATATATTGTAACCAAGTTAAAGAGATTATTTTAATTGTTTATCTTATTGTCTTTAATTCTTTCAAACAATAGAATAAACATTTAAGTTCATTGTGTTTTTCCAAAGAAAATGTTAATTTTGACTTAAATCTTTTAATGACAGTGAAAAAGTACATATCACCTTCAAGTTTATATTGTTAAGCTTTAAGAAAAAAATTTAATACTTGTATTCTTTATATTCTTGCATGTTTAAGAGACATCTTTCATACTAACTTATTATGAAATTATAAACATAAATTAATAAAAAATATTGAATTTTATATAGTACTTTTTACATAAATGATTAAACCATAAAAATGTAATCAATAATAATAATGTCAACCAAAATTTAATTTTACAATATTTTGTTCCATTAAATCAATATATTTACATTTTAGCTTAAACAATATTCTTATAATTTAGCTTTTTTAATCATTTTTGAACTAAAGGTGATTCAATATATGGAATAAAACATTTCCAGTTAGATTTGATGTTTAAAAGGCAATTTTATCATCATCCTAAAATAGTTCTAGATGTAAATATTTCATAAATATTCAAGAATTTATTTTATCTTTTTGATAGAGTAATTTTTCTAAAAAGCTACTAAATTATAAATTAATTTTCATTTAAAAAATGAAAATTGATTTATAATTTAGTAGCTTTTTAGAAATAATATTTAATGGTTTCTATATGTTTATTACCTATAACCGTTAAATATCATTTCTAAATGTATATAACGTATAGAAACTATTAAATATTATTTAATGATTTCTATATGTTATATACGTTTTATAAATGATATTTAATGGTTTCTATATACATTAGACTCCCTCTTATCCAGTCGTGCTTTAACCAGCCAGATTTTAATTGAACTGTGGGAAGAAATAAAAATGAAAAAATAACAAATCATTCAAAAGGAAAGAATATCTTTGAAACTGAAATAAGATATATAGAATAGTAAGATAATTTATCTGCTATTGATAGAATTATATATAAAAATTAAACATGATTTCAAGATTTTTCTTCAAGAAATAAATTTAAATCATAATGGCAAATGAAGACTACAAATCTTTTATATAAGTAAATGTTACTCAAATAAAATTTATAGAATGTATAAATTTGTAAATAAAAAATATATAAATTGTAAATAAAATTTATAAAATTTTATCTTATTTACAATCTTAAAAATATTATTCATTGCAGCACTTTACACATTGTAAAGATTTTTATATAACCAACTGTGTAAAGTGCTTCAATTAGTAATATTTTTAAGTGTTTATCCTAAACACTTAAAAATATTACTAATAAAATAATTGAAACAAAATTATTTACAAATCTATAAATGATATTTTGCATATGCTTTTATGTTTTTGAATTAATCTGCCATTTGTTTATCAAACATGATGTCTCAGAGGTGCTAGATAACAGGGAAATTACTGTACTATTTCTTTTTTTAATCATCATTTCAAATCCATAGTAAAATTATTCAATAATTTTGATTTTAACCAAATACCTACTGAGTTAATTTGAAGTTAAATTGTAATTTAATTATTATTTATTAATCATGTCTATGATACCATTAACTGTTGGGTTAACAATTAATTTAAATGTAGGCTAACAAAGTTCCCAGTTTGACTCTGGATCAGTGGCAAGATTTTTAATTTCAGAAAAATAATAATTAAACCTTAATTTTTTTATTAATAGATGTCACCACCTTAGCCTAAATTCAAAATAATTAATTGATTAACTGAACAGATGACAATATTAATTTATTAATCATTGTCATGATTAATAAATTACAGTTTAATTCCAAATTAACTCATTAGAAGTATTTGGTTAGTATATTCTCCCAGTAGATTTTATTAAGATTTTTAATGTTAATTACACCATTATTTATATATTTAAATATTTTTATTTATTCCAGTAATTTTGATATAAAATTCTTAATAAATCTATTATATATCCCTATTAAAATGGACAAAACGCTATTATATTATGATGATGAATTTTAATAGTCACTTTGCCATATTATATTTTCTGATTCTTATTTTCATTCAATTTATATTGTATATTATCTATTAGTAGGAACATTAATATTAAACTCCAAATACCATTTGTTTAGTAAAATTTTTTTCTGTTTCTAATATTTCAAAATCTAATAATAAACTTAATGAATATCAACATTATAAATGGTAGTTTCAGAAAATCAATTAAACTGATTAGTTTGGAAATCACTGGAGCATTATGAATTATATATAACAACTAATTTATAAACAAATAATATATATATATATATATAAATTTTAATAGACACTTTGCCATATTATATTTTCTGATTCTTATTTTCATTCAATTTATATTGTATATTATCTATTAGTAGGAACATTAATATTAAACTCCAAATACCATTTGTTTAGTAAAATTTTTTTCTGTTTCTAATATTTCAAAATCTAATAATAAACTTAATGAATATCAACATTATAAATGGTAGTTTCAGAAAATCAATTAAACTGATTAGTTTGGAAATCACTGGAGCATTATGAATTATATATAACAACTAATTTATAAACAAATAATATATATATATATATATATATATATAAAACAAATAATTTTCAAATTTCATCTATATATAATTATTTTTTATAAGTAATAATGTAAGAATAAATGATTTAAAGCAAATAAAAGTAAACTTTAAGCCAAATAAGTAAGATAAACTATTTATTCAAAAATGTTTTTGGCTATCCACATAGCCTGCTTCAGTTGAAATACAGACTAGAAAAGTTTTTGTTCAGCCTTCCTCTTCTGGCCAAACTGAAGAACAAATCAATGACTAGCTCCTTAAAACAACAAAATTGTATGTGGAAGACTATATATATAAAATTGTATAGACAATATTCCATACATACTTTTGAGAAAATAAACAATTTTTATAAAGGAGGGCTGAAGAGAAACTTTTTGGATCTATATTTCAACTGAAGCAGGCTAAGTGGATAGCCAAAAATGTTTTTGATAAAACAGTTTATTTTATTTATTTGGCTTATAATTTACTTTTATTTAGTACAGACAGTAAGAATAACACATTTACATAAGTAGTCTTATATTACACAGATTTAAAGCAATGCAAATTTAGTAAAATAAGCAAATATAATTGTAAATATGGAAGGCAATTCCATATATAATATAATGAAATGAAATAAGTGAATATAAAATTCACAATAATATACCGGTAATTGTTTTAAAAAATTTATCAATTAAAAAAAATTTCATAATATTTTATATAGTATATATACATTTTGTAAATATATAAAAATGAAATATTATATAAATGTACAAATTCTTGTTTTATGTAAATCAGATTCACATAAATTATTACATAATTTTTAAATATGATAATTAAAAAGAAAATTATAGCTGTATACATGGCCTAAACATAAGCAGGTAATATATTTAATATAATTTCATTAATGATTATGTTATATATATTATTATTATTAATAGCAATTCATTATTGATAGTTTCATTGACTCATTATAATAATGACAAGGCCATCATAGGAACTATCTATAAAATTACAGTACTGCACTATATATTTAATTATGATGATTTATTCAGGAAGAGCCTGTTTATCATATTCAATAACTGATGTAGAGTTTATAAGCTGTAAATCATTCTTTGAAAATGGATACTAGTAGACTAAAAAGTCTTCACTTCACATTAAAACAAATTTTATTCATCATGATAAAAACTATGTACAGTAGATCCTTCATTTAATGTCACTCCAGTTAATGTTTCACTATTATGTTTCCAGCAAAAACTAAATCAATCAAAAAGTTTAATTAATTAAAAAGTGAAAGATTTTCGGGTAGCAAAATGGAATAAAATTTCATTCTTTGGCATTTCCATTTTATAATAGAGAGAAAACAACCTGGAAATATATAATAATTATAGAAAACAAGATAACCACATCTTATATGAGCACTAACTCAAGTATACAGTATTTCTATGAACAATATATTAATTAAACTGTACAGTACACAAGATATTTGACGGAGTGATCAGTAAAAACACTTTGGCTTTCCAATCAGAGGATCCAGGATCAAATTAAGAACAGATTCTGATCAGCTCCTTAAAACAACAAAACAGCAAGTATACAGTACACAAGATATTTGACTGGAGTGATCAGTAAAAACACTTTGGCTTTCCAATCAGAGAATCCAGGATCAAATTAAGAACAGATTCTGATCAGCTCCTTAAAACAACAAAACAGCAAGTGGAAAACTACTCTTCCATATACATTTTTGAGAAAACAAATGATTCTTAAAAAGGAGGGCTGAAGAGAAATTTTTTCTCAAACAAATTTCTTGAAAAATCTATATGAGAGATCTGTGCCAGGCTCATCAATCCTCATTACGTACAGACCAGTAGATCTCCATGACTGTTGGCAACCTGTTATAGGGCCTGGAATTGCATAATTGTTTAATGATTAGTAAATGACTGAGAATTGGAATTAAAAAACTAATCATGGACATAACATTTATGAATTTTGTATTTTATTATAAAAAAAATTTTCTTTATCCATAAAGCATAACATATAACTAATTATAAAATTTTATTTAGCAAAGTTTACAATTAAATTATGTTTTATTTTGTTCCATTATTGAATAATACAGTAATATTTAGATTAGAAAAAATTACCAAATAGTTTTCTTTCTAATATAAGAAAGCATTCTAATATGTAACCTCTAACTCTCAACACTAGTCCTATGGGACTTTTTTGTTTCAGTTATCCAGACATTAAACTAGGACCTACTGTATAGTCATTCCCTGACTAACATATATAATTGGTTTTTGAAAACCTGTTCATATTTCAAAAGCACATGACTTGAATGCCAATTTCCAATAGAGATCAACAGTGTAAGAGATTAATTAATTCTAAATCAAATGTAAAATCTTTGACCATTATCTATTATTAAAAAAAATATAATTCTTGTTTTATATAAATTCCTATTAAATTCTTAATTATATATTTAAAATAATTTTCAGTTAATATATTATTATTTATATATTACATTATGTATCAATGTTAATACAGGTAATCCTCTACTTTTGACTTACGATGGAGGTTATGTTTGGATATCCATCAAAAGCCAAACACGATTCATAATGGAAGTAATTTTAAAAGTAATAATAAACAATGGAATATTGAATCTTTCAAGATAGTAAAATTATCTGGATTTGATTCTGAATCTTTCAAAGTGATAAGATAATCTGGAACTGTATCTGGGTTCCAAGATGTAAAATCATCTGGAATGGAACTTGGATCCCCAAAGTTTTATTTAGCAGCCTAATATGGATATTGCTTTACTAGGCAGCCAAATAAAGCAAAAAGTATTTCTAGCCAATATGCTAGTTAATATATTATTATTTATATATTACATTATGTATCAATGTTAATACAGGTAATCCTCTACTTTTGACTTACAATGGGGGTTATGTTTGGATATCCATCAAAAGCCAAACACGATTCATAATGGAAGTAATTTTAAAAGTAATAATAAACAATGGAATATTGAATCTTTCAAGATAGTAAAATTATCTGGATTTGATTCTGAATCTTTCAAAGTGATAAGATAATCTGGAACTTGGATCCCCAAAGTTTTATTTAGCAGCCTAGTATGGATATTGCTTTACTAGGCAGCCAAATAAAGCAAAAAGTATTTCTAGCCAATATGCTATGAAAACAGCCAAATTTGGAAAATTGTACGGACAACTGTAAGATCAATTATAAGTAGGGGACTACCTGCACTTTGAGTATCAGAATCAGTAAAATAATTTATAAAATTTGCATTTTTTTTTTTCTTCCTATAATAATGATTATAGTATATTACTTTGTATTTATAATGAATAAAATATTTTTTTTTAATTTCTATCACAATTATTTTAAATTTAAAACATAAAATAAATTTAAGTTTGAATAATCCTGTATATAACTGAAAAGTATATAAATCAAATATACATAAATTGGAGAATGAACTATTTTATTTCAAATTCAGCAAATTATATTTAATTTGATATTCTGTTATATTGATATTGAAATTATAAAGTTAAAAACAGTTATATTTTAGAATAAAAATATTTGTTCCAAAATATAACTGTTTTTAACTTTATAATTTCAATATCAATATAACAGAATATCAAATCCAAGAATAAATTTAACAAATTAAATAGATTTCATATTTTAATTATTCAAAAAATAATATTTTAAAGTTTGTGTATGCTTATTTTGACTACTACTTACATATTAGATGTTTATTTTATATTTATTTAGTTGAAAAAATACAATTCATTATGAATTTAAAGTGCATTTAATTCAAAATTTTTGATTTAGAGTTTAATTTTATGAGAAGCAAATTTTCTAATACTATGATTATATTTCAGAAAATATAAAACCTATTTTTTGGCATGTCAGCATATATTTTTTTCAATTTAATTTTATAAACGGTATACGATATATACATACACATAAAACATATAATACTTTAAATAGATGGGTTGTATGTGTATATATCACATATTTATATAGAATTATATATATTATATTGTACATTAATGTATATTGGAAATTCTATATCTGATTTGACAACATATATTACATAGCTTTATAATTCATAAATTAAATTAATGAAACAATATATTTCATATTATATAACAATATAAATTCTTACACTTATAAAATGGAATGGCTCTCAATAAAAATATTTATTAAAATTATATTAATATAGG
>AYEL01056319.1:0-48862 GCA_000484575.1 Olivierus martensii
TATCTCCTAACTTAAAATGCAGAATGAACTAACGCATATCAACAGAATAGTCGAAGTTTATCAAAATCATATTCTGATTGATTACCTTAGATGCATTGCATACAAATTCGAGTTTTAAACAATAATAATGTGCATTTATTATATTAAACCAAAATGAATTAGAATCATTATTTGGTATATTATTTACATTTTGTAGCCTATTCATTATCTACAGGGGGCGAAATGTGCTGGAGACGAAAAGTGCTGGGGGCGAAATGTAGGGGGCGAATTGTCGGAGGCTAAATGCAGGGAGCGACTTTTCTGTAAACCGTTTATGACATTGTATTAATTAAATTCATTCATTAAAAATTTCTGTTACTCACAGGTGTATAAAGTTTTCATTTTTTATCCTTCTGAAGAAATCCCTATCCCTATCTCACCCATACTAAATTCAACTCACTTTACGTGATAATTTCATAGAATCAATTAATCGCGTAAAACGAGGAACACCTGCATTATGATAAATTACTAATAGATTTTAGAGTATTTCATAATTGGGATGATGCACCATATTAAAAAACTATTCTCCATGATTGATGGGAAATAATAAAATTTAAAAATTTCTAAATTTATTATATTATGGTGTAGAAATTGTGATTCTAGACTTGAAGCTTCAACAATTTTTTAACAATTCAAGGATTAAGTTCTGCTCTACAAATGATTAAAGAAATTAAAATTTTTTGAAATATGTTTTAGCTGATAATATTAAAATAGGAAGAAAGTCACTTCCCTTTTTTCTGGGCTGGTCTGTCATTAAATAAAATATTTAATCATTAAATATTTAATAGCAGAAAATCGAGTTAAAAAATATAAGGGCTAAGTTAACGATTCATTAAATTTTAGCATAAATTATATATTTTATTTTTAATTAAAAGAAAACACTATTTATTATATTTTAAGTTTACTATATCTTATATTTCAATATTGCAAAGGACTCTAGCAACATTTTGTAAAATATTATACATAATGCATATTTATAGAAATATTATCTTTATATAATTTAAGTATCGTGTGCCCTATATACATATTTAAAATTTTTAATTTATAAATCTTTCTTTATCGTTCTAAGAAATTCTTTATCAAAAATTTAATCGGAACTTTCGATAGAAACTGTGTTAGAATTTAAATTTTAGGAAGATCAACTTCCTCTTAACTTCGAGTTTTTTTAAATAAATAAATTTAAGATAAGGTTTTAGGCAAATTCAAGAAGTGTTTTTATTGAATGAATCGAAATCAAAATATCAGGGAGAGCTGCTGTATAACCATTCCACATTGAAGAATTCATGATCGCATCTGAAGTATGACTATTCCATTTGAAGGATTCATGATCACATCTCAAGTATGACCATTCCACTTGAAGGATTCATGATCACATCCCAAGTATGACCATTTCACTTAAAGGATCATGATTACATTCCAAATATGATCATTCCAGTTGAAGAATTCATGATCACATCCCAAGTATGACCATTCCACTTGAAGGATTTATGATTACATTCCAAATATGATCATTCCACTTGAAGGATTCATGATCACATCCCAAGTATGACCATTCCACTTAAAGGATTCATGCTTACATTCCAAATATGATCATTCCAGTTGAAGAATTCATGATCGCATCCCAAGTATGACCATTCCACTTGAAGGATTCAAGTTCACACCCAAGTTCATTGATCTTTGTTTATAGGGATTGAAGAACAATTCATTTACATAAAAAAATTTCGATTTTTAAAAAATACTACAAGTACAATCCTTGCAATATTTAGAATTTATAACATCATCGAATTTAATATTGGGAATTTTATTAATTTATTTATTTTCCTTATCTAATATACGAATTATATGAATGTGCATATAAAACGTTATCAAAATATATTAATGCAGATTTAAGCCAAGCTAACATTATCATTATCTAACTTAATCCTTTACACACAATTTTATCAAAATATTCATTACAAAATTATTCATTCAGAAAATTTATCTAGTAAATAATCAAAATAAGGTCTAGATATAAGATATTCTATATCAAAATCAAATTTTGTGCTGTGAAAAATAACAATTAAGGTTCT
Source organism: Olivierus martensii (assembly GCA_000484575.1). Classification (NCBI taxonomy): domain Eukaryota; kingdom Metazoa; phylum Arthropoda; class Arachnida; order Scorpiones; family Buthidae; genus Olivierus; species Olivierus martensii. The sequence goes on from AYEL01056319.1 coordinate 2,109, forward strand.
TAATAATTTAATTTAATGAAATATATGTCTTTGATAAATTTTAATCGAATAATAACTTTTCATCACTTGTGTTCAGTTTTCACACGTCGATTAAAATGTATCATTAAGAGTTACAAAATTTTCTCAATCCATATTTATAAAAATTATTTAATTTTCGCTTCCAAATTTAATTGCAAACGAGTCTATTATAGTTAAGTTTTGTATAGTTGTGATGTTTTGTTCATGAACAATCACATAAAATAAAAGGGAAAGTCATTGTAGCCAGCATTACAAATAATGGAAAGATGATATTAGAAAAATGGGTTATCAATGGACACAGATTGCATAAATTACGTGCATATGAAGGAAAAAGAAGGCATATACAGGCGAAGAAAAACTTCATCGTAAAATTTTGTGTACTGATGGGGGGCTCGAAACAAGTCTAATGAACATATAGTCTAAATGGCACCGTTTTTTTTTATAGATGACGCCACTTTCTATTCAGGAAGGACACTAAGTGGCGGACCGAAACAAGCCCTTCACAGGCTGCCCCTCTGCAGAGAGGTCAGCCGGATTGTGGAGGACATGGAACAACGGGCCGGGCCGGATCCCATGATAAATATTTTCAAGGGGTGGAACCCGATACTCGAATTCTCCAGAGTGGAAAGCCGAAGCGTTTCTACGCGGCCGACTAATGGCATCGTTTTCGAGTTATAACCCTTTAAAGATAGCCAAAAAATAAGATCAGAAAGCGTCACGACGCGTAGCGTTGCTATGATGCATCGCAGTGCGTCACTCGCCTTGAAACAACGGGCCGGGCCGGATTCCATGATAAATATTTTCAAGGGGTGGAACCCGATACTCGAACTCTCCAGAGTGGAAAGCCGAAGCGTTTCTACGCGGCCGACTAATGGCATCGTTTTCGAGTTATAATCGAGTTATTATCGTTTTCGAGCCAAAAAATAAGCTCAGAAAGCGTCACGACGCGTAGCGTTGCTATGATGCATCGCAGTGCGTCACTCGCCTTCTTATTGCCCGGTAATAAGTAGGAGAGCGACGCGTCTTGGCAACGCGACGCGTCGTGACGCTTTGTAAACTCGATAGTGATTGGCTAGCTTTAAAGGGTTATAACTCGAAAACGGGGTGCGATTTAGATTATATTCATTGCATATTTTCGACTTGTTTCGAGCTCCTTATCAGTACACAAAATTTTACGACGAACGTTTTTTTCTCCCTGAATATGTAGCAATGAATAAAAATATAAATGCTGCTACTGATGATGATAATGATACATATTATTTTATTGTGCAGCATGCACATTATTAATGTTGAATTGTTACCCTATTGTGGAAACATTATTGTTGTATTGTATTGGATAGGCAATAAAACAATAATGTTTGTACAACAGGGTAACAATTCAACATTAATAATGTGCACAATAATTTTATGTGCATATTAATGTTTTGCATATTAGTATTGTGCATGCTGCATAATAAAATAACTTTTATTGTGCAGTATGCACATAAAAGTTATTAAACTGTAAATAAAACTTTCGGTTTGAAATTCAATAATAAATCTGCATTAAAATGTTTTACATAAATTAAAAATTTTTTTATTAAATAAAAATTATAAATGATATTTTTAATATTAAAACAAAAATTGAACTTAAATTCTATATGAACATTTTTAAATGTTACAGGAATAATTAATGAATTTACATTCTATAAATGCCATATAAAAATAAACATGTGCGTGTGGTATAATACCCGAAATTTTTGACATCGATTTTTCATTTGAAAATCGATATAATCTGTTTTAATCGAATATTATAAATGTTTCATAAAGTTCATCGTCCTTTTTTAATTTCTCTACAATATGTCTGATAATTTTATTTAGAAAAATTTTCGATCGATCTAATTGATAATGTGTGAAGGAAACTTTACAGGAAAATAAATTTATTTTATACTGGGACATGTGTGTTTTAAATGGAAAAATGTAATATTTTGAACTTCATTTAATATATTTTATTTTTGCATTTTTAAAAAATTATTATATACTAGCAATCTTTAAATTTGCATGCTTTGTTGGCACACTATAATATCTTACAGTTAGTTCAGAAAGTGTGCAAAATTATGTTTCTTCATTTCGTATTGCTTACCATCTTTCATCTACTTACATTTTCATGCATTGTATGCTAGATATTCTTATGTTAATCATAAAATAATTAAAATTATCAATAAAAATATTAAAACATTTTTTAATGACTGAAGAAATAAGTTATATTTTGAATATTTACAACATTCAGCGCGCAATCTTTATTAACATCTCAGTATTATACGTAATTTATCTATTAAACTAAATATAGTTTGTATATTAGGTAAAGTACATATCAAAAATCGGATCATATTGATCATAAAAACTAAAAAATAAAAAAAAATCCTAATGATATTCACCTTACTTTCGCCACCTCGGGCAGATGATTATGTTTCTGTGATAAACGAGATAAAACTATATAAAGGAAAATTTCTATCAACTGTTTGCATTTAGGTAAACTGGCGAATATCTGTCATTAGAAAATACAGGACATGAGTTGGTTAATATGGATATTACTCTGTGGTTGCGTATATATAGGTAAGTTGTATACACAAATAATACTTCACAGAATATAATTGTTTAATACAAGTGGAGTTTTTTATTTTATAGAGTGCAGAAAAGGTGCATGGAAACAAGATCCTTGGCGTGGAAAAAGTTTTCAACAACAGTGGCCGAATATACCAGGTAAATGTATCATTTTTAATCTATTTTCATTACATTATTTCTTATTCAGTAGTTTATAAAATGGAAGTTTTTTATAAGTTCCACTAATTTAATATTTACTTAAAAAAAATCTTATTAATCTCTTGAAATTTTTTTAAATTTATAAGTCGTTTTCAATATAAAAATTCCGAACTTTATAAAAACCATTTAATCAAAATAAAAAATAAATCATTACAAATATTGATTTTTGCATGTCGTTATATTATTTTTGTATATATATACGTTTCATATATTGCATAAAAATATTATTAATTTTTAAGTATATAGCATTATAAGAATATTTACATTGAATATAAATATTCTTATAATGTTGTCAGCAAATATTTATATGTATAATATTATGCAAAAATTACAGCAATAATATTTCGCCCAAGTTTTCTGTTGTTATTTTTATCCTATGAATGAAATATTTTTCAGTTTTATAAAATACAAGATAAACAAAGTGTATGCAAAAGTGGTAAATATCCTAAATTTTCTCATGGAAACTAATTAAAATTCTACTTCTTAAAAGTTTAAGATTTAAAAATACGTATATCAGAGGACCATTTTTCTTTCTTTCAAAAGAATTGTGGCTTCCAAAGAAAGGTTTGGTTAGGATACTTAGATTAAGCCGCCATATCCTCATGGGATATAATCCATCTGATAGCAGCCACTTGTAGAGCCCATCACAGGCTGGCCAAAACCCATAATGGGTCAACCGGATGGTTGAAGGATGGGGTTCAACGGGCATCTCTCGGACTCCTCCTGAAAAACTGGAGGTGTGGAACGTGGATTCAAATCCGAGTCTCACACCTGCAGTTTTACTCCAAGAACTTCCTTCAGTTTAACTCTAAGATTCCTCTCAGTCCAGTTCCAGAGTTTTACTCCAAGACTTCGAAGACTTATAGAGATTCCTCCTGAAAAACTGGAGGTGTAGAACGTGGATTCAAATCCGGGTCTCACACCTGCAGTTTTACTCCAAGAACTTCCTTCAGTTTAACTATAAGATTCCTCTCAGTCCAGTTCCAGAGTTTTACTCCAAGACTTCGAAGACTTATAGAGGCCATAATAGGATGGCCAAACCCATGATGGGATTAACTGGATGGTTGAAGGATGTGGTTCAACGGACATCGCTCGGACCCCTCCTGAAAAACTGGAGATGTGGGATCCAGATTTGAATCCGGATCCTCCAGGGTGGTAAGTCAAAGCTTTACCATGCACAAAAGAACGAGAAATTCAATGGCGACTTCCAAAAAAAGAAAATCATTATAGAAATCTGTTTTACAAAACGGTATTAATATGAAAATAATGATTAAAATTATCCAGATTAATCATTCTGGTTCTGAGATAAAAATTTCCATCATTATCAGAAAGTATGATTGAGAGATCAGCGTTCATTAACAGAAGGAATTGTCAACATGTGATTTAGTCAAATAAAACACATTCTAAATTTAAAATAACGGAAAATGCCATAATACGAGTATATCAGAAGTTTTCTAGGGATTAAACGGCTGAATTTTATCTCGATAGTTTATCTTATAAACAAGATTGCCATCGGTGGAAAACCAAGATCTGTTTATCAGATAAACTAGTCAAAATTATAAATTTATTTATTAATTCATAGATGGTACCAAAGTTGTTAGAAATTATTTTAATTATTAAAATTAATTTTTTTAACGAGTTTAAAATTTTCAAAACAGGATTTAATCAGTATTAAATTTGAAAATACTAGAAAGCATCTCGTATTGCAAAAAGAAGTTCGGTGTAGAGAGTAAATTATTTACGAAAGTTTCCATCAGAAAACGGTGAAATGTTTATCTGCCATTATCAATAAATAAGGAAAGATATTTGAATGTCGAATATAGTATTGCAGATATGCTTCTAGCATAGGAAAAAATCAATGGATATCTCTAATATCTATCTGGAACTCTCAGTTGGGATTGCAAGTTACAAAGATCCAGTTTCCATATCATCCCCTAGGCCACTGGCTTATCATGGGTATTATTATTGAAATTCGATGTTATTCGAAAATCCGTATTAGGCGTGTTGAATATAACTGCATAAATAATTGTATGCCCATAGTTATAATATTACTTCATTATTGGAAAGCTATAAAATTCTTACTATCAAATAGTTATCTCTTCTAACTGTTTGAAATTTACTGCAACTTGCACATCTGCAATAAATTGCAAACAGAAACTTATTACCATTTCAAGTAATAGATTTCTAGAATGTGTTTTATGAATTGAATTCATATATATTCATCAGAAATGTTGAAATATCGTAATAAACAAACCTATGTTCAATTCTATTTATTACATTTACTTGTAGAATGTATACCATGCATATATGAGCAGACTTTTAGATAGAATTTCAATTAGTCACAATTATTTTTGACTATTCCAATATTAAGATCCTCATAATAATGATTCCAAGAACGTTGTGTTTTCAGCATGATGGGAAAACTGATCATATCAATCTATAGTTGTTTGTTTGAATCCCATATATAAATATCACTGGTTTGGAAAAGTAAGTACATCTGCTAGCTATCACCATTACTAGAATTCTATCTTTACATCCCATATTTTGCAAAGAATCACTTCCTTTTAGCTTGTATTATGTGTTTAGAATAATTATATAAAAGCAAATTTATGTGAAATTTGTAAAATGTAATTTATTAACATAATATCAATAAAAATAAGGATTATTGAAACACATTTAAAATTTTATTTTAAATATTTCAGATCAAGATAATATATTTAAAGCAGTACAACATTCCAGTTATTTCTCAGGCGGACACGAATTAACTCCATCCCATTTCAAACATTATGTACCTTCACATCCGAAAGATCAAGAAATGCCACCATCAAGTCCTAACACAGGTATTTAAAGCAGTATTTAAAATTAATGTAAATTTTTATGATTATATTAATAAATCAAGATTAACTTCCGTTTAAAATGTGATAATTTATAGGTTGTTTTTCATAAAATATATATTATATTTTAATTAAGTACTTGCTGTTTGATTATTCTTCTGACTAGTAAAACTTATGGCTAAATTACTGAAAAAAAAACATTGTTTCAATGGTGTTTGTTATACCATTATGTAATGATAATATTGAAAATTTTTTATAACACGCAAATACTTTCGTATGAAAATCGCTCCATAACATTATTATATAACTTTTTTAAGAGTAAAAATAGGGAATTTGCATCATTACAAAACCATCATTAATTTAATTATATATTCAAGTTAAGTTAATAAAAATTTTGGTTTCGTCTTATAATACATTTCAACATAATAAGAAATATATGTTAATAATTTCAAGAAGTCAGTCGCCAAATTATTTGCCATCATTGTCAACATGTCTTAAATTATTTCCAAGAGAGAGTTTACTTGAGGGACACATTTCTTGTGGTATTGTTGCAACCATACTTCCTGTTGAGGAGTGATTCCTCAACAGAAAATATGGTTTCAACAATATGCTACAAGCATACACATAGCTGAGTAGCATGAACACGTTGCTTTATCATATACCATAGACAAAAACCACAAAATGTAAGATTTCAACCAAAGAAAAGTTCTCCAAAGATTTAATATTACTCTGAATCATCCTGTTTATGTTAAATTTAACGCCGGCCGAATGGCCATCAGGTAAAATTTTGGCTTACTATCCTGGAGGATCCGAGTCCCTCATCTCCAGTTTTTCAGGAGGGGTCCGGCCCGGCCGGTTGAACCCCATCCTTCAACCATCCGGTTACCCTATTATGGGTGTTGGCCAGCCTGTGATGGGCTCTATAAATGGCCACCGCCAGATACAGTATATCTCTCATGCGATATGGCGACTTAACTAACCTTACCCAACCTAATCTTAAATTAAAAATAATGAACACATTTCAGGTCATCGAGCAAAACACTTAAAATGTAAGAAAAAATCTTCGGAAGAAGAACATTCTTCAAAAGAGGACGAATCTAATGAAAACAAAGATCCTCTTGCAGATTGCAAATCTCCAACAGATTTCATAAATGGACCTGTTGACGAGCCAGAAAATCGAAATATGACGCCTACAAAACAAAGTAAGCTACCATGATTCAAATTTTTAATTAAGTTACATATAAATATCTCGAAAATAAAAAAATATTTATTTTTTCAACATTTCTTTACAGATCCTTTACCTTTTAATTATGAGAGTAAGTACAGTACATAACGATTTTGTTTTTATTTAAATAATTAGTACATTATTTTTAACTTACGATACTAGTAGTAACAATTTAAAGATTACTAAAATTAATTAAATAAAAATATTTATAGCGTACGATGATCCGCCAAGTGTTTGGCCATGCTTTTACAAAAGATGCAGAGGAGATCACCAAACTCCTATTAATATAGATACCCAAATAGTAACACCAACTCCAGAACTGGGACCTTTAGAATTCCAAAATTATGATAAACCTTTAAGGAATTTACCAATCAAATATGCTGGCCATGATGGTAAATTAACTCAAATTAACAGTCTGAATTAGAACATTGCACAGTGTTATACTGATTATTCTTAATTCTTTTATTTTAGTATACTTCACCGTTCCTCAATGCGCAAATCTGACAGTTACGAACAAATTTTTAAAAAATTCTTATAGATTGTACGAAGTTTCTATTAGTTTCAGAAAATCCTTGCATACAGTTGATAGTAAATACTTCGAAATGGAAGTAAGTTTATAATTTATAAAAACAACGTACTGTATACGGTGTTTCATAAAGAATTGATTCAAAAATTTATTTTAAGAAAACTGTTGAATTTGCAGTAATGAAACCAGCACCGAATGAAAGAGGAACTCAGTTTTTGCATGTATGTTTTGCTAAACTGATAGTTCATAATCCCTGCTGCTAGGGGTATTTATTACTATTTTGATATATCTGGACATGTTACAACAATGGCTTATGCTTCAGTTGAAAGATGTTAGGTTAGGTTAGGTTAATTAGATTACATCGCCATATCCTCTTGGGATATACTGTATCTGGCGGCGGCCACTTGTAGAGCCCATCACAGGCTGGCCAACCCCCGTGAAGGGGTCAACCGGATGGTTGAAGAATGGGGTTCAACGGGCCGGGCCCGGACACCTCTTGAAAAACTGGAGGAGTGGGACCCGGATTTGAACCCGGATCCTCCAGGGTGGTAAGCCAAAGCTTAACCACGCGGCCATCTGGCCGACTTCAGTTGAAAGAAAAGCCTACTTGCATTTTTCAATAAGACAGCTGTCCCGCTCACTTCTAAAATGAGGTACATCTCTATCTGGACATAGTGCTTCCAAGGCATAGGACGTGTATCTGGAAATCAGCAGCACCTAATGCTAGGGACCGAAAATCACCCGATCTCACATTGTGTGACTTCCTTTTGTGGGATTACATTAAAGACAGGTTATTTGTCTCACCGATGCCGCATAATATCGCAGACTTAAGGGATCTTATCATCGCAATGGTAGACACTATCGACAACCTCATTACTGCAAGTTAATAGTTTTCTTGCAATAAATTATTGTAACCCCTCAATTCTTGATGAAACACCCTAAACAAAAAACTGGAAATAAAACTGAAATCGAATAATAGAAAAAATAACCTTAATGAGCATTAATAAATTTCAATTTAATTAATTGCATTGATAAAATGAAAGTTTAATTATTTTCAATTATTATTAATTTATAGATATATTTGCTGCACTTGAATACGAAGTACAGAGATGTTGAACCGTCTCCAGATGCTATTTTATCAATACAAATTTTTTATCAGGTTGGTAACTAATCACAGACATCATAAATAAAATTCACGTAAATTAATAATACTGTATAATAACAAATATATTAATAATTTATGTGAATTCCATATATTTTTTAACTTTATTTAAATAATTCGCTGCGTAAACAGCGCATCAAAACAGAGTTATGTACAGAATTTAAAAAGAAAATGAACAATACCAGGCACTCCTCTAGTTATGAGCATAAGTCATACGTAAGTTTTGTTCGTAATTCAGATACTGCTGTTATTTTGGTTCCAAAAGTACTGAAATAACTTTATATAGTGGATATTGTAATATATTTCACAATTGTACCAATTAAAAGTTTCTTATTTCACAGATTTTAATGAAAAGTTCCGAATATAAAGTGAAGAATTTTTGTAATCGCCGCCATCTTGAAATATTGCCGTAATATGCTAACTAACTATGTAATTTTATATAATATTGGTTACTAGAGCATTTTTTATCGTATTACTTAAAACAATTTCAGAGATTTTGAAATTTCACGTTTGTAAGTACGAATGTTCATAACTAGAAGAGCGCCTGGTAGCATTATTACTTGTTAAATAAGTATATTTTAAAAATGCTTAATATACACTTATATATGCATAAAATATATAAATAGTAAAATATAAGCAAATAAAAATATCTTTAAAATAAAATAAACATGATCATTTTTCAGGTTAAGAAAACCAACAATAAAGCACTCAATCCCATAATAGAGGTTCTTAAAGATATCAAGAAAATCAATTCCAATACCACAATTAAATCTCCCATAGTAATGGCGGATCTTTTCCCCAAAATGATTAATTCATATGTTGTTTACAACGGATCAAGAGTGGCTCCTCCGTGCTCAGAAATAATTACCTATCTCATCTTTCATTATTCTAATACGATTGGAAAACAACAGGTAAACATGATTTTATATGATGATATAATAAATTTTCAGTTGTAATTTACAATATTACACGTTAAGAATTTCACAATGTTTTTAAATTTCACTAAAATAATAATTGGGAACTAATATGATCGATGGATTTCCTACAATTTCTCGATTTTGTTTCGATGTTTGAGATTTTGTTTCAACTTTTTTCATATATTGCAAAATATTTTTTATTTTTGAAATAATTCACTTGAAGCACTGCGTATAGAATCAGAGTTACTGTTTATTGTGAACAATGGGTCAATTCAGAAAATGCTCCAAGAAGTCTCCTCTGAAGAAGCTAACAAATGACATCATATCGCAAGACATCATGACTTTTTTGAATGGTTGAACATCCAGCAGTTCAAATCACATTGTCTACCGATCTCCTGAGGCCATGACATCATTCTTAATTTCTCCCTGGCTTCTCTAAAAGAGACTTCACGGAGCATTTTCTGAACTCACCCATTATAACGGTATTAGTAATATTTTCACATCTATACAATACTTGTAACAATATTTCATAAAACATGGATTTATAAAGATTGATTAATAATTTCATATATAATCTAAGAATAATCATTCATTTGAAAACATGGAAATTCAAATTTTATTCTGACTTTATTCGAAAAATATAATAATATACGCAATAACAAAACAATAAAATTATTTTTCAGTATGAAATGTTCAATGTATTAGAAGAACCTGAAGGCTTCAATAGAAATGTTATTAGACCTATTCAACCTCTAAACGACAGGAAGATTTTGAGTTCTGTGCCTGCTGAAAATAATGATGAAGAAAATAATGGTGACGAAAATAATAGCAATGGTTGGTGGTAGAAAAAACAAATTTGCTCCCGTTTTTGTAAAGAATATTTTTAGAATTATGTAATGTTCTTCTGAAGTGTAAATAAATACATCATTTTAATTCATTATAAATGTGCTACTTATTAAAACATATTTTTATTAAGGCATTTACAGATTAAGAATATTTATATATACACGCCTCTAGTTAGGAACATTCGTACTTATAAACATGAAATTTCACGAAATTTCAAAAACACTTCAATATTTTTAAGTAATATGATAGCAAATTCTGTTGCGACAATATAATGCAAAATTACACAGTTAGTCAAGATTTTACGACAGTGTTTCAAGATGGTGGCGATTACACCAAAAATTCCTTCGGTTGTGAAATATAATATATACTGTATTAAGTTATATCAGTGCTTTTGGATCCAAAATAATAGCACTAACTGAGTTACGAACAATCCGATTTACGAACAAAACTTACACACGAATTACGTTCGTAACTAGAGGACCGCGTATATGTATAAATTTATACCGTTTAAAATATCTTAAAAAATTCGTGACACAATAAGGATCTTATAATTTTTATTATAAGATCCTTATTGTGTAATAAAAAATATATACAAATTATCTAAATTTTACATAAATTCAAAAACGCATTTAATGAGATTTCTTCAAAATGGGCGATTTTTTAATTTAAAGTTGTTGAATGATCTGTTGCTTTCGAGAATGATTAGCAAATGAATTAAGCGAATTTTTTAAAGGAAAACATCGAATTTTATCGGATTCTTATAAAATTCTGTGGTCCGATGGGAAAACAAGGTAAAATGAAGTATTACGATTTTGAGAAATACTTTAAGCATATTCCTGCTTTGGTTTCCTGTTTCTCTTTTGAAACAGGTAAAATGGGTGAAAGCAATGGTGAGATTAAACTGGTTTGCAATTGTTCGGCAGAATCGATAAATAATTTTTTGTTGAGTACGGAGAGCCAGTTGTTAAAATGGCATTTGTAATCAGGGTTCTTTCTAAAGTGGACGCCTGAACAATCGCACAATGTGGAAATCACAAATTTACATTCCTTATTCTTTTTTAAAGGCTCTTTTACAGCAAGCGTTAACATTAGCGCGCGCTTTCGTCATAGTGTCGCTCCTTTTGCGCCTTATGGCTAAACATGAATAGACACATGGTGCAACAGGAGTGGAGCTATGAGGAAAGCAACGCAAACGTTAAAGCTTCCGCTTGATGTAAAAGACCCTTAAGCATTCATCTACGGGAATCGTTTATTATACAAGCTGCATGCCTATTAATTTTGAAAGTGCTGCAAGTTAAAGTTATCTATTTGTAAATGATACTTATTTTGAGAAAACCATCTCCGTGATAACGGAGATCTAAAATCAAGAACGCAATGTCATGCTAACATATGCCACACACTATTTCGAATCAATAATTTGGCAATATCAACTGTTAACAGGGCCGTACGATAGATTTTCTCAGTATGAAGCAAATCTTCGAAATGCCGCTCCTTAAATGTTTGATTTCACTGCTTATGCCGTCTCCTTACCCGCCTGATGCAGCCGCCTCTCTGTTTCATAGCACGGCACGGCCCTGACTATTAACATATCTAAATAAAATTCTTTCGGTTAATATGTTTGAAAAACAAGCATTTTCGAACCTGTCTTTTATTTTGATGTACAGTAATTTAAAATCAAGGAATTAAAATTTATATAAGGTTGGGGCAAGATGGGTCATAGGATAAGATAGTTTGACACAATTTTCTCATTCTTCATATATATTTGAGTTTTGAGGTTTAAGTTATACGAAGCCCTCTATCAGTAAGCTCTATTTTGCATCATCTGATTTAGATGATGATAGAGTGCATAATGGGGATAAGATAGCTCATGACCAATCTTATCCAATCATTTCAATTTTCCAATTTATTCAAAATTTCGTAGTTTACTACAAAATTTAATAATGATTCCTCTATATAAATTTTATTGCTATTTGTTATAACTTTATGTATTAATTTTTTTTTAAATTGTTTATTGAATCTTTTAATTAGTTAAGAAATAAATGTTAATCCCATTAAATAAACTACCCCGCTACTGGGCAAGATTGTTCAATTGATATGCTGTTATAAATTTTGTTTACGGTTAGGTTAGTTTTATTACGCCGCCATATCCTCATGGGATATTCTGTATCTGGCAGGTATTTTAAGTCGAGATTACAGTAAAAAATACCAGCAGAAATATAGAATTTTGTAAACTTATTTTTAATATAATTATGAACTTACCTCTTACGTATAAGACGTATATGAAATACTTAAATATAATTAAATCAAAAATTTCTATGAAAAATAGTACAAAATGGATATATACAAGATTAGAAATGAATACATTGTACTAGAAAATATATTAATGATTAGGCGAGCCTATACGGCTATAATAAAAAAACGTATTGTTACCAGTTTATAAAAATTATTATTACAAGTATCCCTGGTATAATATGGTACATAGGTTCCTAAAGAACGCCGTGTTGTGTGAAAATACAAAACTTTTCCTACTAATTAAATAGTTAGTTAGTTTTTATTACGCCGCCATATCCTCATGGGATATTCTGTATCTGGCGACGGTTCCACCACTGGGTGATAGGTATTTTAAGTCGAGATTACAGGAAAAAATACTAGCAGAAATATAGAATTTTGTAAACTTATTTTTAATATAACTATGAACTTACCTCTTTTTCCAAGAACAACTATTACAGGTAGCTACACGTATAAGAAATACTTAAATATAATTAAATAAAAAAGTTCTATGAAAAATATTATTTTACTGATGAAAAATAGTACAAAATGGATATATACAAGATTAGAAATGAATATATTGTACTAGAAATATATTAATGATTAGGCGGGCCTATACTGCTATAATAGAAAAACGTATTGTTACCAGTTTATAAAAATTATTATTACAAGTAACCCTGGTATAATATGGTACATAGGTTCCTAAAGAACGCAATGAATTATGTAAGACCTGAAGCCAATACAAAACATTTCCTACTAATTAAAAACTAACAATTTTCTTTAATTCCACATACGAGACTTAATTTTTATTAAGAATATTAATAGCATGTAACATCAAGAAAGAAAAAATATATACATAAGACCCTCAAAAAAATATATGTAAAACAAAAAAAAGTAAAAGTATACAGCGTATATAACATTCACTTAATAATTATATCTTTCTTACCGCTGTTCAATTAAAAAAAACATATTTTCCTTTTAACAATATCAACTTCACTTTTTGAACATTTTTCTGCATTTAAATTGTGTTTTTCTTCTGTTCGTTTTATAAAGTCTGTAAACTATAATCTAACCTCCGGGGGAACACGTGGTAAAGCAATGGCTTACCTACCTGGAGGATCCGGGTTCAAATCCGGGTCACAAAAACATATTTTCTTTTTAACAATATCAACTTCACTTTTTGAACTTTTTTCTGCATTTAAATTGTGTGTATCTTCTGTTCGTTTTACAAAGTCTGTAAACTATAATCTAACCTCCGTGGGAACACGTGGTAAAGCAATGGCTTACCTACCTGGAGGATCCGGGTTCAAATCCGGGTCCGACACCTCCAGTTTTTCAGGTGAGATCCGGGCCCGGAGTTGAACTCCATCCTTCAAGCATTCGATTGACCGCAGCATGGGTATTGGCCAGGGTGTAATAGGCTCTATAAGTGGCCGCCACCAGATATAGTATATCCCTCGTGCGATATGGTGGCTTAACCAGCCTTACCAAATCTAATAATCTAACCCGCTACAAAATAATCGTGCGTGTGATAGGCTCTATAAGTGGCCGCCACCAGATATAGTATATCCCTCGTGCAATATGGTGGCTTAACCAGCCTTACCAAATCTAATAATCTAACCCGCTACAAAATAATCGTTCATAATAGATATCCAAAAAATTTAAGAATAAAGCGCTTGTTTTCTATTTCACATTCCTCTATTGAAGAATAAAAACTTACGTTTGGAACAAGTAATACTCGTCGGCCGGATTGGCCGCGTGGAAACGCTTCTGCCTTCCACTCTTGAGGACCCGGATTCGAGTCTCGGGTCCCACCTCTTGAAAATATTTATCATGGAGTCAGGGTCTGACCCGTCCTCCACAATCCGGCTGACCCTCCGCAGGAGTGGGCAGCCTGTGGAAGGGCTTGTTTCGCCCCATCACATAGTATTCTACCAGAATGGAGTGTGGCGTCATCTGTTGACAAAAAAATAATGCTCAATGGACAACATTTAATTCAATTTCAAATCGATATCGGAAATAGTCTGCATATCGTCCCTCTCACTGCAAAGTAGCGAAATTGCATTTATGACTAATTTTAGCAAACAATTTTCCAATGATTGCATTTTATGTCAGTATTTTTTGTCAACAGATGACGCCACATTCATTCTGGTAGAATACTATGTGATGGGGCGAAACAAACCCTTCCACAGGCTGCCCTGCAGAGGGTCAGCGGGATTGTGGAGGACGGGGATCGACGGGCTGGGCCCAGACCCCAAGATAAATATTTTCAAGGGGTGGGACCGAGACTCGAACCCAGATCCTACAGAATGTTAAGCCGAAGCGTTTCGACGCGGCTAATCCGGCAGACTTTATATCTGTATTGTGTATCCTACTGTGGATTTACAAAAATTGATGAAAATGTTTTGCGTTGTAGGAGAGCAAATGAAAATTCGAGACTCGAACCCAGTCCTCTAGAATGTTAAGCCGAAGCGTTTCGACGCGGCCAATCCGGCAGACTTTATATCTGTATTGTGTATCCATACTGTGGATTTACAAAAATTGATGAAAATGTTTTGCGTTGTAGGAGAGTAAATGAAAATTTATAAATGCGTTAATTAAAAATCCCTGTTGTAGATGTACCGTGTTATATGAGGGTTTTCAGCAATTTTCTAATCGTGTTAGAGCAAAACCGTGTTATATGATGGTTACCTGTATTCCAAACCAGAGCAGTCGCTTGCTGACTCACTTAATGGATTCTGATTAGTGATATTGTTGGATTCTATGCCAAGCATTTTATTACAGAATGGTATGATGGTTTTCTTGATGTAGGTTTAGAAACTGTTTTACATCAGCGATTTTGTTTGGTGAGATTGCCTGCTAATTTTACTCTAGCTATAACATTTTTTACTCTAATATGAAGTGGATAAGTTTCTGTGCAAAATATATAATAATGAAACGCAATTTTAACTGATCGAGGTTTTCAGGTAATTATTACAGCGTTTGAAATTTGAAGCTCTCTGGGTTTGTACAATTCATGCAAGACGGTTTCGTAATGAAATATTAGAGATTTTCTTTTTACATCAATCAACATGAAAGAATTTAACAAACGAAGGATAATAATAGCAAAATAGTAAAATATATAATAATGAAACGCAGTTTTAACTGATCGAGGTTTTCAGGTAAGTATTACAGCGTTTGAAATTTGAAGCTGTCTGGGTTTGTACAATTCATGCAAGACGGTTTCGTAATGAAATATTAGGGATTCTCTTTTTACATCAATCAACATGAAAGAATTTAACAAACGAAGGATAATAATAGCAAAATAACGAAAGAAAACGAAAAATGACTAGCTTCACACCGCCATGACACAACTTAAAAATGGTAGCTTAGACATTAATGCCATCTATCGACCGAATGAGGAAAGTGGTACATATAATTGCTTATTCAGCTCTTGCTCTCGAAAATCATCTTCCATATGAAAACATACCGTGGAATAGTAAGGAAAATACATTTGCCTTGCTTTTAAGCCCATTTCCAGTTAAATCTGTATATGACGATAGCATCAGAAATCAGCATAGATATCTCTCCCATTGACTCAAGTATTGAGTGAGTTTATCGATCGGACAACTCATTTCTCAATTTTTATATTAGGCACTAAAAATTAAAATAATTATTTTACAAACCTTGATATAATTAAAAAAAACTTAATACAAACAATGAAAAAATCCAGATAAAGGAAACAGAGAATAATATAACTTTTGGACTAGTAACCTCAATTATCGTAAGATTTTTGTTTACTAGATAATTATTTTGATTCATTTTCATCAAATAAACCTGATAAATCTGTATATGACGACAGCATCAGAAATCAGCATAGATATCTATGGGTTCCAATAGTAATCTTATGATCATAGGATTACTATACTCTCCCATAGACTCAACTATTGAGTGAGTTTATCGATCAGACAACTCAATTATGAACACAATTAATTAAAATATTAAAAGATACAGTTTTCGAAGATGGATCAGCAATTATCTTGAACAAAGGAAAAAATTTATGTTCTGGCGAATTTTTTTTAATAATTTAAATATTTTGTGACAATGCAGCAATCAGTATAAACTATTGATTACGGTATTCTGTATAATGAACAAGTACGGAATTATAAATATTTTTTTTGTATTTGTTGAAAATAGTATACAAAGTCAGAATTTTAAACCAAACCGAATGATTTTATTTAGTTTTAATTATATCCTGGCAATCTGGTTCTGTCGTGGCATTTCTGACACACAAATAGGGTAAAGTGTGGATATTTGGATCACTTAAGCTTTGACCTTTATTTAATCAGCATGTACTGCCTTAATATCCACAATTTATATATTATTTAAAACAGTAAATACTTAGCTTTCATAATCATTACAATTCATGGATTAAAATAAACAGTTATTTGTAAGAACAGAAATTTTAGAGAATGTGGCAAAATGATCCATTTATCCTAATGGTAGGGATAAATGAATCAATCAGAATGTTATTTGGATCAGTCAAAATAATGAACTCTAAATTACTTCAATAAATAAAATAATTCACAAAACATTAAAAATTCAAAATTTTATTAATTAATTACATATTAATTATTTTTAATTTTAGAAACATTTTCTGCTTCTAAGTCATCTCTTCCTGAGTTTAGGGAATAAATTCGATTTAACGTGGTATAAGGCAGATTTAATGAAGCAGCAGCTTTACGAATAGACAATCCACTCTTAATGAGATCTAAGGCTTTTTTCATATTTTCATCAGTCCACTGCTGATATTTGCCCTTGTTTTTATATATATTAGGCATCTAAAAATTAAAATAATTATTTTACAAACCTTGATATAATTAAAAAAAAACTTAATACAACAATGAAAAAAATCCAGATAAAGGAAACAGGGAATAATATAACTTTTGGACTAGTAACCTCAATCGTAAGATTATTACCCTTATCGTAAGATTTTTGTTTACTAGATAATTATTTTGATTCATTTTCATTAAATAAACCTTTCGAAATGAGCGGAAAAAATCACAATTTTAAAACTTTTTTCTTAGATTAATGAACAGAAAAAACAAATAAGAAAATTTTCTATCCGCTTGTTGCATAAACTCAGCTTTTACTTACCTTTTGGTAAAAAGTTTCCGTTGTAACTTTTTCTTTGTAACTGTAGAAAAAAAACTCGACAATGTTCGCCAAACACAACTAAAACCTACCAATAGACCACGTTATTCTGAATATACAAGCACACACTACCGGCAAAAATTAAAAACTGCTTAGGATATTCCAAATATCCTACTGATCCAAATATCCATACCTTACCCTATATGGAAAATCATACCAATTATTATGTTATCGAAATAACAAAGAGCAAATTCAAGCGAAATGAGCGGAAAAAATCACAATTTTAAAACTTTTCATTTTTCTTAGATTAATGAACAGAAAAAACAAATAAGAAAATTTTCTATCCGCTTGTTGCAACTTCGTGGATAACATTTTCCTGAATATTTTTAATCAGTTGATGAAGTTGTCCAATTTTCATAAAAAACGAATATATTCACCAATTTCTGGATGATTATAATTAATGAAAAAGTCGATCATCGTCTTATCTGAGATGACGGACTTTTTTCATCATCCAAGAACATGCAAAACAGAAGATAACTTGGATCAAAATCACCTCAGGAAGTGAGCATATTGAGGTCGATCTTTGTAGCTGTCTATTTTACAATAGTTCCTAACCAGGAAAAAGTTTAAGCTATCGATATTTAAAGTGAAAAAAAAGATCACATCTTATCCGGAAAATTCCTATCACTTTGCAGTTTAAATTATTGATATCTATCAAACTCCCAATATAAATTTATACATATATCTATCAACCTGTTCTGAATGTAAATGTTTTCTATTTTAATTTTGGCTAAAATATTTTAGTTGTCGATAAGCGATTGTTATATTTGTAAGTATTAATTTGTATAAATAAATATTTGATTATTTCCGTGTCATTGATTCATAAAAGTCAAAGAAAAATTAATAACACAATAATAATAACAATAGAATCAACTGAAAAAAGACAAATTTAATAAGTTAAAAAATATCTTGATGTAAATTAAAACAGTATCCTTCTAACTTAATTCTGCTATATGAGATGTCATCGGATATACGAGATGAAAATTGGTATAATAATTCTAAGATTGATCACAACATCCGAGTATGATGTCAGTATGGTTCATTGTGACGCATAAAGAATTGATGATCTCCCAAACTGCCACAAATAAGACATCACGACAATCTTCCAGAAACGCCATGGCACACCGATGCTTCTTCTTTGAAAATTTCTAGATCAGAGTATGATGTCAGTATGGTTCATTGTGACGCAAAAAGAATTGATGATCTCCAAAACTGCCACAAATAAGATATCACGACAATCTTCCAGAAACGCCATGGCACACCGATGCTTCTTCTTTGAAAATTTCTCAATAAAGAGAGGAAATTGTAAAATACGTGAATATCTAAACAGATAGATGTACTTTGATATATATACAGGCTGATTCAAAAGGTTGGGGAAAAATTGAAGGAACATGTACAGGAAGCAATTATAAGCATAGACCTTAGGATCATTTTTTGATTTGGAGCTTCGTTAAAAAGATATAACATCTGAAAGATTTGTGACGTATCTGACGTGGTACGTAAAATGCCAGGGATTTTTGAGTGTGGCCCAGAGTTTCTTTCGACGATGCTATGTTTGTATTGAATATGGTGGTCGGCAGTTCGAACAGCTCAGGAAGCAATTATAAGCATAGATCGTAGGATCATTTTTTGATTTGGAGCTTCATTAAAAAGATATAACATCTGAAAGATTTGTGACATACAGTATCTGACGTGGTACGTAAAATGCCAGGGATTTTTGAGAGTTTCTTTCGACGATGCTATGTTTGTATTGAATATGGTGGTCGGCAGTTCGAACAGCTTTTGTAAAACTGTGTGTAGGCGCTGTACGATTGTATTCGTGCTGATGTATCCTTTGCATAATAAATATTGCCAACTGTAAGAGTATTTCATCGATCTGTTATGAGATTCTCAGTAGTAGAACCGGTTTAAAAATGGTTGCGGCTTGGATTTCGGCATTTTACACACGTTTTAATACCTAGAGAAAATGACATCACAAAACTTTCAGATGCTTTATCCTTTTAACGAACCCCCAAATCAAAACTTATAATTGCCTCCTCTAATTGTGTTCCTTCAATTTTTCCTCAACCATTTAAATCACCTGTATAATGCAATCTTTCTATATTTTTTTCATTCTGTCTATTCGAATGTCTGTTCTGCATGGGCTTCCACACTGTTTGATCTATCAGGATCGAACTGTGTAGGGTGATTCTCATGAATCTGCGGATAACATAAAGTGCACTATATCAAAATCGCACCGGGGGTGAAGCATATTAAGATCGTTCTTTCTAGCTGTTTGTTCCTCATTGGTTCCCAAACCATTTAATCTATCCGGACCAAGCTTTGCAATGTTATTTCTCATGATATTTGGATGAGATGGGGTGATTTTGAGATTTTGATGTTTCAAAGCCGGCGGCCAGGATGATGTCATGTTTCATAAGCATAACGCGATCATGACGTAACAATGAATGACGTCATAAAATGATACAATGTGTGGAGTCGTTTTGGTGTAACAATTTTAATGGCATCAAAAAAGTTCCGGTGTTAACCTAACAATGGATGACCTTACAAAACGTTATCAGTGTGTGATATAAATCGGCGTAACAATGACATCATAACAGTGACGAAGTACGATGTAACAATGGATGACGTCACTAACTTAATTCTAAACTGTCACTCTTTTTATTAATTATGAAATAGCAATGAGTGATGTCACAAAAGTTTTGACATATGATATAGCAACGATTATTATTACGAAATTTCATATCACCAAAGTTCTGGCGTATGACATCATCATGATATCATTGTCGCAACAAACTTTTCTATTTTTTCCAGCTTTGCTACAACAAAATTTCGCAAATCAGAAAGTTAATGTTTCCTTACCAAGGATATTCTATACATGGATAGACTGCTCAATACTAGCAACACGTACCACTGAAGTGGTGAGGTTAAGTGGTATAATAGTGCATATTGGGGTACTACACCCTTTTTATTAATTATTTTGATCTGGTCATCATATTTACTAATATAAATGGGATACGTGTGGTCACTCCATGATGATTGGTGAGTTAATATACGATTTTACTGTATATGATGAGTTTATAGTCAATTTCACTCGCTGCTAGTATTAAGCAGTCTATCCATATATAAAACATCCTTGCTCCCTACAAATGATGTGCCACAAATTACCGGATAACGCCGGTATACCGGCTAATATACTATATTGCAAAATAAATTCAAAATTCAATCTTAATTGCATTGGCTACCAAAGAGCTGCATGTGGCTCGGGATCCGTAATTTATCCACCGTGGATATATGGCATCAAAAACAGATATGATTCAAGTATCTAAGAGTAAAACGTTAAACTCAATAGAGAAATCGTTCAGATAAATTTATTAGAATTAAAAAAACCATATATAGTATTATAAAATTTGTCAAAATCCATCATAAATTTGCATGATTACATGGTTTCAGTTGCTATCACTTCGAATAAAACTTACAATTGCACTTCAATTTTCTAACACGAAAATTACAATCGTTATATATCATTATAAATATATTTAAATGGAAAAAATAGAAGTATATTAATACATTAATAAAACATTATAATTAAAATAATTATAAAAAATATTGCTTAAGAAAATGAGAAAGATCTGATAAATGGGTAGTCGTCAACACCTGCCAAACTTGCAGAAATTTTTTTGAATAATTATCCAGCAAATCTGGATAATTATTTTAAAAAATAGAACAGTATTTTCTATTAAAAACAAAAACAAAGTTATCTCAAGGAAAATTTTTGAATTAAATATCAAATCTTATCAAAGTATCAAATTTAACGCACATTTTCTTAACCTGGGCTTGAAATTCTTTCGCGATAAAAAACAAGGAAAATTTTTGAATTAAATATCAAATCTTATTAAAGTATCAAATTTAACGCACATTTTCTTAACCTGGGCTTGAAATTCTTTCGCGATAAAATTAAAAATAAATATGACTTTTATTATATAAAAGGTAAGAATTTTAATCACGATGCAGTTTAGTAAGTAGAGAAACAGAAGGTTAAGTTGGCAGATCTTTTATTCAGGAGAAAATGAGAAATTTGTTTGTGTTACTGTGGATAATGCTTGGAAGTTTCATATTTATTGGTATGTGATGGAAAAATTATTTATATATACATATAAAATAACGAATTTTATTGTATTTTATTGGAAACATCAACTATTTTTGTAGAATGCAGAGATCGAGAATGGAAAATCCAACCTTGGTTTGGAAAAGATTTCTCCGAAGAATGGCTGAGAATACCTGGTAAGAAAATAATTTTTTATCTATCTTGGAGGACGTTATTTTCCTAAACTAAACACTTGAAATTTCTCAGTAAAATATTAAAAAAATTATTAGGACATATATTAAACTTTTGGTAAAACGAAATTAATAAAAGTTTTGAAAGTTTAATTACAATTATATGAAAGGTCCAGGGGGGAAAAACTCTTGAAATCCTAAGGTCGGCCGGAGGACCCGGGTCAAACCCTGGAAGATCTGGGTTCAAATTCGAACTGTGTCTTTCGCGGATCCTGGAGGACCCGGGTCAAACCCTGGAAGATCCGGGTTCAAATTCGAACTGTGTCTTTTTCGGATCCTGGAGGACCCAGGAGGACCCGGGTCAAACCCTGGAAGATCCGGGTTCAAATTTGAACTGTGTCTTTCGCGGATCCGTATCTCCAGTTTTTCAGGAGGTTCCGGGTCCGGTTCGTTGAACCCCATCCTTCAATCATCCGGTTGACTCCATCATATGTGTTGGCCAATGCCGGATTTACCTATAGGTCGACTAGCCGCATCCTAGGCCCCGCGATTCTAGGGACCCCAAATCTATCAATCTATTTTCAACTTTTATAAACTTTTAATAAGAAAAAATGGATTTTTATTAAGGTGCTAGATAAAAAGTAAAATTTTAAAGGTTCCTTATAAGTTAAAGAAACCTTAAAAATTAGACGTAACTGATTTGAATTTTTGTTCGTTATAAGTTATTTCAAAGATGATTATTATGTTTAGAGCCCCAAAACCTTGCTTGTCCTAGGGGCCCAAAAATGCAAATCCGGCTCTGGTGTTGGCCAAACCTATGATGGACTCTATAAGTAAACGCCGTCAGATAAAGAATATCACATGAGGATATGGCGGCTTAATCAAACTAATTTAATCTAACCATCAGAATCCTTTTTTTAGAAAATTGAAAATTACAAACAAAATAAAAGAAAAGATAGCCCAGGATATTGAAAAAAGCTATATACAAAATTTTTTTCAAACAAAATTTTGAATGTTTGCTTTTTTCAATACCACGGAAGAAAATTGAAAATTACAAACAGAATAAAAGAAAAGATAGCCCAGGATATTGAAAAAAACTATATACAAAATTTTTTTCAAACAAAATTTTGAATGTTTGCTTTTTTCAATACCACGGGCTATTCCAGTACTTAAAGATAAATTTGCATTTTTCTCAAAAGAGATTCTGAGGGACTCAAGTAGTTTATCCCCCTTAGTTTATCATATGATTAGCATATACAAAATATAACTATTGACGATTATGGAAAGTATAAATTTTCAAAGATTCTGAGGGACTCAAGTAGTTTATCCCCTGGATCCTTCATATGATTAGCATATACAAAATATAACTATTGACGATTATGGAAAGTATAAATTTTCTTAAGAATATTCAAACATAAACAATAGAAAATTTTTCACTAACTTGTATTTCTATCGAAAGAATGATTTTCTTTTATATTCAAGATATTGTTATTAAATAAAAAATCTTTATTACTTTAAAGAAGAAGAGTACACAGAATAAATTATTTTATTAGTGATCAATATAAAACAATTTAAAATATCCAGTCATCCTAAAAGTAATATCTTTTTTAAATTGTACGTATTCAAACATGTCTCAGCTTGTCTAAACATGAATTCGTCGGCCGGATGGCCGCGTGGTAAAGCTTCGGCTTACCACCCTGGAGGATCCGGGTTCAAATCCGGGTCCCACACCTCCAATTTTTCAGAAGGGGTCCGGGCCCGGCCTGTTGAACCCCATCCTTCAACCATCCGGTTGACCCCATCATGGGTGCTGGCCAGCCTGTGATGGGAGCTATAAATGGCCGCCGCCAGATAAAGAATATCCCATGAGGATATGGCGGCGTAATAAAAACTAACTAACTAAACATGAATGCTTAAATATTTTACAAAGTTGGAAGAGTGCTATTGATATAAAATTGAGAATATATACTTTATTAAATTAGCATGTGATTTATCTTTAATATCCTTCCAAAACTTTATGCTGCAAACGACTTAATATTGGAATAGTCTGATATAACATAATGTACATGTTATAGATTATATTAAAAGAAATCAAGTGATTTATAGTCAAGTTCATTTCATTAAAGAAGAAGAACAGAAGTCGGCGAATGTCAGCGTGGAAACCTGTGACTTACCACCCAGGAGTTCGGGTTCAAATCCGGATCTCATACCTGCAGTTTTTCAGGAAGGGCCCGGGCAGTTGAACCCCATCCTTCAACCTTCCGGTTAACCCATCATGGGTGTTGGCCAGCCCGTGATGGGCTCTACAACTGGCCACCACCAGATAAAGTATATCCCTTGGCGATATGCGGCTTAGCCATCAAACCAACAAGAACAGAAACCAAGTTGATTTATCAATAATACTATTTTCTACAAAAATCCTAAACTTAATTATTGAATAAAACTTTTCTGGAAAAATTAGTTCTTACTTTCCCAACATGCCCACAATTTTGGAATGACAATAAAGCCATATTAATTTTAAAAATTAATATGACTTTTTTGGCAGTTTTATTTCATGAACATGATATATTTATTTTCGTAAAATTTGAAAAATTATTTTCGTAAAAAATTCTGATGCTATTTTAGAGTTCAAAGGGCATTTTGAACACGAAAGCTCAGGTGAAGAAGAATCAGGCGGAGAAAGTTCCAATGAAAGTAAATATACTACTACTATTATATTAAAATTAATTAATTTACTATAAATTCAACAAATTTAATAAATATTAAATGGATTTAATATATTTTACAGACATAATTGATTTTTCTTCTGAACGTAAGTATTCTCACCATTTTGATTACCTATTAATAAAGTTTTAAGTGATGTAATTATAGATTCCAATTATGAAAAATTTTGATCTTATGTAAAACTTCGCACAATCTTTTATCTTTATCTATTTAAATTTTAATATTGATTAAAATGATATTATTATGTCACGCACACAAGCCGACATCCTTCTTCAAGAATATATTTTAAAAATTCTTCGGCGTATACACGAGTATAAACGGTAATAACATTTGATCAAAAATTACAAAACTTGAATTCATAAAAATAGGGTAAAAGGGCATCTTAATAATTAGATATAACTGAACATTTTGCCTTAATGACTTATCTTGATATAGTAAATTATAGTGTATAGTAATTAATGATCAATTAAGTAATAATATTTATTAGAAAAATAATAGAGTCAAACTTCGGTTCACGAACTTAATTCGTTCCTGGAGGTTATTCGTAAACCGAAACTATTTTCCCCATAGGAATTAATGTAAAATGAATTAATCCGTTCCTGGACCCCAGATGATTGCTTATTTAAACTTTTACAATAGTACTTGATGCATAAGTTCTTAACACAGAATCAATGGAAACCATTAAATCTATCACAAAAAAGATAAACACAACACTAAGAAGAGGAAACCATTAAATCTATCACAAAACAAAGATAAATACAGCACTAAGCGGATCAAATATAGACGAAAATTTAATTTTACAATACCTGTATGGAGGAGAGTTGACTGCGAATGTGGAAGATGGTGAGGAAGTGAAATGTTATTGTTTGGAAGGGGATACTGTTTCTTTTTTTGTCTCTTGGCACCATTCGACTCTGCTTCAGACCCATTTGGCCTCTGTCTCACTAAAAAGAGTCCAGTGTGATTTGTTTTTGTCTACGTTTTAAAATATTTCTAAAGTGATACATGGCATTACCATTGAAAATATTTATGCTGATGGCTAACGTGTTCGTAACTCGAGACACAGTACGTCATCCGAGACGCTTTGTATTCGAAAAATTTGTTCGTAAACCGAATTACTCGTGATCCGAGGAGTTCATAAACCGCGGTTTGACTGTAAATACTTGTATAACAACAGATCCAAGTTGCAATAGGTAAAAAGAAATCTTTATTTTTTAGGAAGTGATATGTCAAAAGTCTCACTCTTTTCATAGAGGTTTGACTGTAAATACTTGTTTAATGGTAAAAAGAAATCTTTATTTTTTAGGAAGTGATATGTCAAAAGTCTCACTCTTTTCATAGGCATTACCATTGAAAATATTTATGCTGATGGCTAACGTGTTCGTAACTCGAGACACAGTACGTCATCCGAGACGCTTTGTATTCGAAAAATTTGTTCGTAAACCGAATTACTCGTGATCCGAGGAGTTCATAAACCGCGGTTTGACTGTAAATACTTGTATAACAACAGATCCAAGTTGCAATAGGTAAAAAGAAATCTTTATTTTTTAGGAAGTGATATGTCAAAAGTCTCACTCTTTTCATAATTTCCATTAGCCTTCCAAAGCCACCTTTTAAATATAAATAATTAAAATAAAAATATTATGTTTAGTATGAAAAAGTTTTAATATGGTTCCTTTATCTCTCCTCCAATCAGGTTACCATCCCTAAGCTTCTTTTTATTTAAAGGATGTTGTTATATCGAAAGAAAAATTATTTTTATATAATTTTTTTTGTACTTTCAAGAAAAATTTTTGCAAAAATTTAATTATATAGTATTAGGCTCCTTTCACACTGCCAACGACAACGACCAAAGACTAACGACAACGATCAAAGACTAAAGACAACAACCAAAAACAAAGACTACTTATTTTAACTTATCGCTTGAAGACGACTACGATAATTTATATCGAGCATGTGCAAACGTTTGTTTTTATAATCAGCAAATATGGATCCATTTGTGCTAACATTAATCCTTCGACAAAAAAAATATTAAATTATTAATAAATCCCGATAATCTTTACGAAAAGCATCTTACAGCCAAAGTCTCTCTCGTACGGCCGAAATCAGTTTCCTCCATTTTACTTTAGAAAAATGCTTCTTCCTGATTGGTCGAAGTAGAACGACAACGACTAAATCATGAATCTTGGTCAAGATCAGAACGACTAGCGACACCGACTAACAGAAACAAGTGTGAACATATAAGCGACCTTGATGGAGCGACAAAGCCAAGTCTTTGATCGCTGTCGCTGGCAGTGTGAAAGGAGGAGCCTTATTCTTTTCATATAGGCTTTATGCCAGTTGGAAAGAGATGCAACACCACCATCTGGCGTGAGTTAAAACAATTAAACACTGCTGGAAATCGTATGGTGTGTTTTAAATTCTCAACTGGCCAATCACGTTAATTTAAAGTAGATAATGACTGTATGGTTAATTATGTAAATTGTAAAATTTAAACTTATTGAATTCTATATTCTACGTCCAATAAGTAAAAATGTTAAAATTATTTTCCAGTATCGAATATTATAAAAATATATTCATTCAAAAATAATAATCTCATATTGGTACATGGTACAAGTACAAATGAAAATTAAGATGTTTGCTGAAATTTAGAAGTGGTAATTTGTTTGACTTACTGTTTCATCTTTAAAATAGAAAAATAATAATTTTAATTATAAGAAATATCCTCATTTCTCAGCATTTAGCTCTTTTTATTCATTATACGTTTCTGAATAGTTAACAATTATTTTTTAGATGAAAATTCTTAGAGAAAGGTTATGCTAACATGACGTATGATACATGGATATGCTAACATGTGTACTTAAATACAAATTTTTAATTTTAATCTAATTCTTACGAACTTCTTAGGAATTAAAAAAATTCTAGAAAAATATGATACAGTATTTTCAGAATAAATAATAAAATTATATTTTTGTAACTTACTCTTTGTAGAATATGCAGAAGATCCAGACAAATGGCCGTGCTTGTATAAGGATTGCAATGGTAGAGAACAATCTCCCATAAATATCGACACACAAGCTATCACTACAGATGGTAAACTTGGTCCTCTAAAATTCGAAAATTACGATAAGCCGTTAAGCGATTTGGTTATTGAAAATGTTGGCTATACTGGTAAGTTTTAATATAATAATCCTTTATTTTACTTTTTTTAGTTCGGTTTCATGAATTTTCTATTTTTAACAGTTGTTGTCTTAGTACCTACTGCTGCTAATCTTACTGTAACTAGTGACTGGCTAGGTAATAAGTACCGTTTATTCGCATTTACATTAGCTTATGGACATACCAAGAAAAATGGTTCATTGCACACAATAGACAGTAAATACTATCCTTTGGAGGTGAGTACACTTATTTTTCTTCCTATAAAGAAAAGTTAGTTTGGATGAAAAAAATCTTCTATCATCTTAGAAAGATATTAAAGAATTTTTTAATCTTACTAATGATATTTTTCTTGTCTTCTACCCTATTATGAAATACTTAGAAATAATCATTAAAAATTAATATTCATGAAAATAAAATTTGTTTTAATAAAAATATTTAATGATTCTTAACTATAATAAAATTCTATGATAGCGAGAACAATTTTGAAATCAATTTTTATATTCAATCGAAGAAATATATCTAGGCGGCCGGATGGCCGAGTGGTAATGCGTTGGCGTACCACGCTGGAGGACCCGGGTTCGCGTCCCGGGTCTGGTCCCGGATTTTTTCGGGGTGCTGGGCCCGGCCCGGTGATCCCCGTCCTTCACCATCCGGCCCCCCTCCACGGGTGTGGGTGCAACCCGTGGTTGGAACTGGCCCCGTCCGCTTAGTAATCTCCCTGATTGGAAAGGGGACGTAAAATATAAAAAAAAAAAGAAGAAATATATCTACGTAAATCAGAAAATTCTTTATTTATATCAGAACATAAAATAATAATAACCTAAAATTATATATAAATTGTATGTGGATCAAACAAAATTTGCAACCTATAGGGATATGTTGAGTTAGTGTAGTTAAGCCGTCATATCGAAAAAGGGATATACTCTATCTGGTGGCGGCCATTTTGTGGAGCTCATCTTCAGTTACCAACACATACAAAGGGTCAACCGGATGGTTTGAAGGATGGGAGTTCAACGGCCGGGCTCGGACCTATACTAAAAATTAGAGATGTGGGATTGGGATTTGAACCAGGATCCTCCAGAGTAGTAACTAGCTTTACTAAGCGGCCATCCGGCCAATTTCGACACAACAGGGAATTTTTAATGAAATTATTCTGCGTTAAATAAATTATCCATAAGTAAAGAATTATATAAAAAACAGTTCAACATAGAGATCATTGTTATAATTATGCGTTGTAACAATACCGACTAATAAGCACAATTAAGTGCGTATTTAAAAAACATTTTTGCATATTTTACGCCCTTTCCAATCAGGGAGATTACTAAGGGGCGGGGCCAGTTTTAACTACGAGCTGCACCCACACCCGTAGAAGGGGCCGGATGGTGGAGGACGGGGATCACCGTGCCGGGCCCAATAACCGGAAAAAATCAGGGACCAGACCCGGGTCCTCTAGTGTGGCACGCCAACGCGTTACCACTCGGCCATCCGGCCACATTAAGTGCGTATTAATCGATATAAAAATATAAATGTTTAGCTTATTTTTAAAAGGAAAATATGCTAAGCAATTATATTTTTAATGTGGCTTACCACCCTAAAGAATCCGGGTTCAAATCCATGTCCCATACCTCCAGTTTTTCAGGAGAAGTCCGGGCCAGGCCCATTTTTTGTCAACAGATGACGCCTTTCCACTCAGTAAGAGTACTAAGTGGCGGGGCGAAACAAGCCCTTCACAGGCTGCTCACCCCTGCGGAGAGGTCAACCGGATTGTGGAGGCTAGGATCGACAGGCCGGGCCCGGACCCCGTGGTAAATATTTTAAAAGGGATGGGACCCGAGACTCGAACCCGGGTCCTCCAGAGTGAAAAGCCGAAGCGTTTCCACGTGGCCAATCCGGCCGACGTGCCCGGCCCATTGAACCCCATCTTTCAACCCAACTGGTAGACCATATCATGCGTGCTGGCCAGCCCGTGATGGACTCTATAAGTGGCTGCCGCCAGATACCGTATATCCTACATCGGATGGCCACTTGGTAAAGTTTTGGTTTACCACCCTGGAGGATAAGGGTTCAAATTCGAATCCCACACCTCGAGTTTTTTAGGAGGAGCCCGGCCCGTTGAATCCCATCCTTGAGTCATCCGGTTGACCCCGTGCCCGGCCCATTGAACCCCATCTTTCAACCCAACTGGTAGACCATATCATGCGTGCTGGCCAGCCCGTGATGGACTCTAAGTGGCTGCCGCCAGATACCGTATATCCTACATCGGATGGCCACTTGGTAAAGTTTTGGTTTACCACCCTGGAGGATAAGGGTTCAAATTCGAGTCCCACACCGAGTTTTTTAGGAGGAGCCCGGCCCGTTGAATCCCATCCTTGAGTCATCCGGTTGACCCCATCATAAGAATTGGTCAGTCTGTGATGGATTCAATAAGTCGCTGCCGCCAGATACAGAATATTTCTCGTGAGATATGGAGGCTTAACTAACCTAACCTATAAATTTATACCGGCCGCATTGGCCGCGTGGAAACGCTTCGGCTTTCCACTCTGGAGGACCCGAGTGCCGGATAGGCCGCGTGGAAACGCTTCGGCTTTCCACTCTGGAGGACCCGGGTTCGATCCCTAGTCCAACCCCTTGAAAATATATATCATGGGGTCCAGGCCCGGCCCGTCGATCCCCGTCCTCCACAATCTGACTGACCTCTCCGCTGGGGTGGGCAGCCTGTAAAAGGGCTTGTTTCGACCCGCCACATAGTATTCTACCTGAATGGAGTGTGGCGTCATCTGTTGACCAAAAAAAACCTATAAATTTTAGTGTCTTATTATTTTTGCATTTCAGTTCAGAAATTTTCATTTTATTGCAATGTGTTGTAGCCGTTTGTGCTCAGTTTTTATAAGTAGTCTTCAACGTTATCCAGTTCTTATTGATTAATGTCAAGATTATTAGGATAAGGATGAGAACGCGATAAATTACTTTTTATTTCTGTTTTTATCCACTGTACTTGGATAATGTTGACATCTCCCGGCTAATCTCGACATTAGCCGGATTTCGCATATTACCCGCAACATATACATTTCATGTAAAAATTACGGTGATAATTATTTTTGAAAATTGAATCGTTATAATTTTTCAGGTCACTTTAGCTCATCTGAATGAAAAGTACAATAAATTCGAAAATCAGCCTGATGCCTTATTACATTTAGATATTCTATTTGAGGTTAGTTATTATTGGTATTTAAAAATGAGCAGATTTAATATATTTTGCGAATTATACGAAAAGTAAAAATTTTTGTTTTTCAGATTGGAAAAGAGAATGCTGCTATAAAGGGCATAACCAAGTCACTGCGTGATATTAAAAAAGTAGATACCAATACCACATTAAAGTCGTCAATAAAAATGAAAGATCTGTTGCCAAAATCTCCAGAAAATTATGTCACTTATAATGGATCCACAATGATACCGCCATGTACAGAAGGGGTGAAAACTGTCGTCTTCCACTCTTTTAACACTATTAGCCAAAAACAGGTATTAAGTTATTTTGTTTCTGTTGTAGTTTTTCACTTTATAAAAGAAAAAATGGCAAACTGACAGACACATAATCAAATTTTATTAAATTAAATTAATGCAGACATTTTACATTCGTTCTCTTCTGTCTGTCAGTTTTAGTGACCCACGTACAAACGACGCGACGCTGTACGATGCGATTCTGCAAATGAAATGCGACGCTATGAGCGACAGTCTCTCCAACGAGAAGCGATTCTCTAGCGTCTATGATGAAATATCGTCACACTATTTATATACTAAATGCGACGCGACGCTGTACGATGCGATTCTGCAAATGAAATGCGACAGTCTCTCCCACGAGAAGCGATTCTCTAGCGTCTATGATGAAATATCGTCACACTATTTATATACTAAATGCTGATTATGGTAATTTGGATCCCTCATTTTACATAATATAAGTTTTTTTTATATAAATTTCGCGTATTAGAACCTGTGAATGAAACTCGGTAGCCATGATAATTAGGCGATGCTACGCGACGCTACGGTATACACGTGCGACATGTCGAGATAATGTCTATTGGTTAGTTTTCCGTCGCTCGTTGTATCGCGTCGCGTCGCTTCTACGTGTTATAAATTTCGCGTATTAGAACCTGTGAAAGAAACTCGGTAGCCATGATAATTAGGCAATGCTACGCGACGCTACGGTATACACGTGCGACATGTCGAGGTAATGTCTATTGGTTAGTTTTCCGTCGCTCGTTGTATCGCGTCGCGTCGCTTCTACGTGGGACACGACCTTAATAAGGACATTTCTTTAACGAATAAAATTAATTTCTAGTGTGAATATTACTTATAATTTTTCGAGAAACTTATTACTGTTTTCTCAATTATTTATTTATTTTCTAGTTGGAAAGATTTAGAACTTTGGAGACAATGAAGTATGGAAGGAATTTGAATGCAGAAACAAAACCGATTCAGCCATTGAATCATAGGAAAATTTTAGGGACAAACAGTCAGGAAGAAAAAGAATGGTGGTTTCAGCAACCTTCCCAAGAATACTGGCAATGGAATAATTATAAAACAACAACTGATAAATTAATTAAGTTTATTTAATCCAATACAATTATGAAAAAGTCGCTCAAATTTATAAAAATAGATTAATAATTTTATGTATTAAGTGGAAGTAAGCATTCATTTGAAAACATTAAAATTCAAATTTTAATGCTACTTCATCCAAAAATAAATATTGTTATTTCTGCAATATCAATTATTTTAGACACAATAACGAAATAATGAAAAATATATTTAAAAATTATTTTTCTGCATGAAAAGTTCAACGTATTAGAAGAACCTAATAACCTGAATTGGTATGTTAGAACCAGTGGTGTAATGCAGCCGGTTCGGATTGATTCGGCGAACCGGTTGTTAATTTTTAATGTACGTTATGTAATTTTAAATAATCTTTAATTTATGTAATTCTGTTAATATTGTACTATCTTCTAAGTTCGCATTGATTCGGCGAACCGGTTGTTAATTTTTAATTTACTTTATGTAATTTTAAATAATCTTTAATTTATGTAATTCTGTTAATATTGTACTATCTTCTATAATTCTTAATTAAATGTAAATAAAAATATTCTGTAAATTTCCTCAAGACATCCCCTGTCGGCCGCGTGATTAGGTTAGGTTAGTTTAGTTAAACCTAACTACTTCTGTATCTGACGGTAGTCACGTGTACAGCCCATCACAGGCTGGCCAACGCCCATGATGGGGTTTTTCTTTTGTTAACAGATGACGCCACTTTCCATTCAGGAAGAATACTAAGTGACGGGGCGAAACAAGCCCTTCCAGAGGCTGCCCACCCCTGCACCCCATGATATTTTCAAGGGGTGGGACCCGAGACTCGAACCCGGGTCCTCTAGAGTGGAAAGCCGAAGCGTTTCCACGCGGCCAATCCGGCCGACCATGATGGGGTTCAATGAACCAGACCCCTCCTAATAAACTGGAGATGTGGGACCAGGATTTGAAACCGGATCCCTAAGGTGGTAAGCTAATGTTTTACCACCCTGCAGGAGCCGATTCCCACACACCCAATTTTTTCAGGAAGAGTAACCCTTGAACCCTATCCTTCAACCATTCTGTTGACCCTATCATGGGTGTTTGCCAGCCTGCGATGGTCTCTTTAGTGGCCGCCACCAAATACAGTATATCCCTCGTGCGATATGGAAGCTTAACAAAACCTCCATTGAACCCTATCCTTCAACCATCCTGTTGACCCTATCATGGGTGTTTGCCAGCCTGCGATGGTCTCTCTAGTGGCCGCCACCAAATACAGTATATCCCTCGTGCGATATGGAAGCTTAACAAAACCTAAGACATCCCTGGCAACAAATTTAAGCGAACTGGTTGTTAAATAATTTGAAAATCATCGCTTAAAACCTAAAAAGACATCCCTGGCAACAAATTTAAGCGAACTGGTTGTTAAATAATTTGAAAATCATCACTGGTTTGGACTGTTCAAACGATAGGAAGATTTTGAGTTCTCTGCCAGCCGAAAATAACGGTAATTGTTGGTGGTAGAAGAAATTTGTTCCCGTTTTGGTAAAGAATATTTTCAGAATTATGTAATGTTTATAATTAAAATTATTCTGAAGTGTAAATAAACGCATCATTTTAATTCATTATAAATTTGTTAATTATTAAAATATATTTTTGTTAAGCATTTACAGATTAAGAATATTTACATATACGCGGGCTCCTCTAGTTACGAATATTCGTATTTACCAATGTGAAATTACGTAAATTCTTCAACAGTTTTAAGTTATATGACAGCAGAATGTTATATCAACTAATATAACGTAAAATTATATAGTTAACATTACGACAGTATTTCAAGATGGCGGGATTACACAAAAATTTTGCTTTATATTCAGAACTTTTCATTCAAATCTGTGGAATAAGAAACTTTTAATTGATCATGTTGGGAAATATATTACAATTTATATACGGTGACCATATTTTTTTGGAGACAATAAAGGAAAAATCAGAAATTGTTTCATAAGAAGAAAAAGCAGGTTGAGTTTATTTGTTTCATTAAAAATTGAAAAGACTTATAACCTTAAAACTTAAAACATAATAAACTTCAAATAACAACTATAACCTTAAAACATAATAAACAATGCCAATAATAAACAACACAATATAATGAAGTACACAACGTTTTAAACAATCAAAGCAGGTTGAGTTTATTTCTTTCACTAAAAACTGAAAAGACTTATAACCTTAAAACTTAAAACATAATAAACTTAAAACATCATAAACAATGCCAATAATAAACAACACAATATAATGAAGTACACAACGTTTTAAACAATCATATTACTTCAAAAATTTAATTTTGATATATTTTACCAGAATGAACTTTTTTTAATAAACCAGATCTGTTTTAAAAATTCATAAAAGTCTATACACGTCATACTGAAGCTCCATTTGATATAAATACATGCTTTCAAAATAGTCCTTTCAGACTTTTTTTTGTGGATTTGCCTTTTTTTATTATTATATTTTTTTTTATCGCAACATCACTTATATTTTAATTTATTCATTTAAAATGGAAGAAACATATGCCATGCCAAACTTTCATAATTAATACTGTATATGATTAGATAATAAAGACAAATTGCATTAATTACTAAACCAGTTTATTTATTAAATTTTTACTATTATTTTTTGTCCCAATCGAGCATTTGATGAATACCCTTAAATTTGGCACTTAGGACCATAGGCATCGAATTTGGCTGTCTCAAAACTGGAGAATTTAATAATTTTGATATTTTTCACCAATGAACTTTTTTTAATAAACCAGATTTGTTTTAAAAATTCATAAAAGTCTATTCACGTCATCCTGAAACTCCATTTGGTATAAATACATGCTTTCAAAATAAAGTCCTTTTAAGCTTTTTTGTGGATTTGCCTTTTTTCATTATTATATTTTTTTCTTTTATCGCAACATCACTAATATATATTTTAATTTATTCATTTAAAACGGAAGAAACATATGCCATGCCAAACTTTTATAATTAATACTGTATATGATTAGATAATAAAGACAAATTGCATTAATTACTAAATCAGTTTAGTCATTAAATTTTTACTATTACTTTTTGTCCGAATCGAGGATTTGATGAATGCCTTTAAATTTGGCACTTAGGACCATAGGCATCGAATTTGGCTGTCTCAAAACTGGAGAATTTCTTATATTATATAAAGATCTAAAGTTTGGATCATCAGTCAATACTTTTGGAAGAGAAAATGGCTGGCGAATCGATCTATCTCCAGAATTATATCGACTATTATCTGTACTTATACTCGATACATGAGAAAATGTTGCTGATAACTGAGTTTTAGCCTGTGTACTGTTATATAAAGATCTAAAGTTTGGATCATCAGACAATACTTTTGGAAGAGAAAATGGCTGGCGACTCGATCTATCTCCAGGATTATATCGACTATTAACTGTACTTATACTCGATACATGAGAAAATGTTGCTGATAACTGAGTTTTAGCCTGTGTACTTGGGATAACAGTGTCAGGTACTGTGTTAGCAAATGGTTCATTTTGTTTAGTATTTTCACATTTAAATAAATCTTGACGAGGAAGATAATTTTGCTGTTTATTATTTACGTTCTGATACGATTGTTTATCGGCTCTCTCCATTTTCCGTGCGTGATTACCTTCAAACGATTTCTTCTTTCGCGATCTTGTAAACGCGGATACAGATGCGAGATTTAATATTTCAGTATGGAAGTTTGTCTGTTTTGGAGGAATATGATTTTCTGTAGGGCATACTTTAAACAATTTGCATAAATTAGTGGAAAGTATGAAACACAATCGCTTTGTTTGGGCCAGAGCGCAGAAGTTGTTATCCATATCTTCGTGAAAGTTACAACGGGTATTTGATAGGTAGTCGAATGCGTGACAATTAAAAGCGTTGGCTGCCATTTGTTTTGATGGAAAAGGTTGATTTCCACATTCACTCAACTTCATCAGAAGCAATGCTACGTTATAAATTCGAATAGGAAAATTGACGTTGGATTTGCTCTTTTTGTAAAGCCATTCGAAACAACTTTTATTTTGTTGGATTTCTTCTTCGGTACAAAATACGACGAGTTCTTCCTTTGGTCTCATGAAATCTATTACGGACTGGTATATTTTGGCATAATCTCTGTCGGCTAGATCGAATCCGATAATGGGAATTTTGTGAGTAGAATCGCTGACATCTTTTGATATTCCCATGTAACCTTTTGGCACTGGACCAGGATTAATAAAGCAGTGAAAACTATCTTCGATTCCTTGTTTAATAGAATATCTTGTTACTCCCAATTCCACCGGAATATATTCCGTCTTGGAAATATTACAAAGAATGTTGAATTTCAAAATGTAGAATTTAAGATTTTCCACAGAATCATTAATATCGGACCATTTAAAAAGTTCGTTTTTTCTCTGGCTGCTTAAAGTTTTCTTCGACATCATTTTTTATAGAAAGTCTGTTAATAAATATAGTTACGTCAGGAAGAATTGTCTTTATTAATAATTAAAAATATTATTATTGTATTATTTTACAAAATAATCGCGTAATAATTAAAATTCTAGCAGGTGCTGTATATAATTTTTTAAATATATTACGTGTGTTTCATATGTTTTCTGCAAAAAGTAAATTCAATTCTGTAATAAAACTCCAAAGAAAATATATTTTTATCAGAATAAATGAAAAATAATAGTGTCTAACAATTTTTATAGCAGCTTTGTATTTATTTTAATGTTATTATGCCTTGAATAACAAGATTGTTTTGATGTAAAAATTTTATTTTAAATTTTAATACAGTACTTCCATTAATAGAATGTTGTTTTGCTTTACTAAAGTTAAAAATTTTGGCTAAAAATTTCATTTTTGTATTCAGAATATGAAATTAAAATTCAAACCATAAGCCTATGATTAAATGTAGTAAATTTGTTTTTTATCTTATATATTGTTAATCTATCTTACACTGAAAAAATATAAACATCAATTACAATTACAGGTAGGCCTCGATTAGTGCGAGTTCGAATAATGCAATTTCGTTTAGTGCTACTTATAAAAATGATACCGTTTTTTATCTTATATATTGTTAATCTATCTTACACTGAAAAAATATAAGCATCAATTACAATTACAGGTAGGCCTCGATCAGTGCGAGTTCGAATAATGCAATTTCGTTTAGTGCTACTTATAAAAATGATACCGTTTTTCACTTAGTGCGAGCAATATTCGATTAATGCGAGTTGTAAGCATAGACCAGTCTTATTAACAAGGGTCCTTCCCCTTTCATGATGTCAATTAACAAATTAATGTTAATTTTCGGTTAGTAAAACCGGACCAGAAGCAGTCCAAGAACAGTCACTTGGCTTTGAAGCGGCGAAACACCAGAAAGATGGGATTTTTGCCATTAGCTATTTAACATTACTATTATTCAGCTTTGTTAGATAAAGATTTTTGATTAATTAAAAATTGATTTTTATTTTGGTTTTGATTTGAGGGCTGGTTTGATGATGGAATGAGACGCAATTCCTGGTAAGTTATTATTTTAGATGATGAATAACGATGTAAAATATGAAAATAAATGTTTCTTATACGGTTAGTATTGTGGTTATTCATCGTGAGGTTGGCTAATGGCCGGAATCTCACAGGTTAGTGTTAAGTTAGTATTGCTGAAAATAAATATTTTTTAAACAGTTAGTGTTAAGTTTATTGTGGTTAACATCGTGAAGGTTGGCTAATGGCCGGAATCTCACAAAGCAAGAACCTTCGTGAAACTTAGCTAATGGCCGGAATCTCACAAAGCAAGAACCAATCCGTGAAACTTAGCTAATGGCTGGAATCTCAGAAAGCAAGAACCAATTACATGAGGTTGGCTAATGGCCGGAATCTCACAAAGCAAGAACCATATTACTATGAACTTAGCTAATGGTCAGAATCTCACAAAGCAAGAACCAATTACCATAGTGGTTTTAGCTAATGGCCAGAATATCACAAAGCAAGAACCAATTACGATATTTTACATAGAGTTAATACTTCGAAGCTAATAGACGGAATCTCAAAAAGCAAGAACCAATTACCATATTTTACATATAGTTACAGTTAGTGTTAAGTTTATTGTAGTTATTCATTGTGAAGTTAGCTAAAGCTAATGCCGGAATCTCACAAAAGCCAATTACCATATTTTACATATAGTTAATTTGGAATCTCACAAGGCAAGAACCAATTACCATATTTTCCATAGAGTTAAGAATCTCACAAAGCAAGAACCAATCACCATATTTTCCATAGAGTTAATTTGTGTTAAGTTTATTGTAGTTATTCATTGTGAAGTTAGCTAATGGCCGGTTAAGTTAGTATTGTGGTTATTCATCGTGAGGTTAGCTAATGGCCGGATTAGTATTGTGGTTATTCATCGTGAGGTTAGCTAATGGCCGGAATCTAAATTCCTGGTAAATTATTAATTTAGATGATGAACACTGATGTAAAATATGAAAATAAATATTTCTTAAACAGTTAGTATTGTGGCGTTATTCAATGAGGTTGGCTAATGGCCAAAATCTCACAAAGCAAGAACCAATTACCACCGGAATCTCACAGGTTAGTGTTAAGTTAGTATTGCTGAAAATAAATATTTTTTAAACAGTTAGTGTTAAGTTTATTGTGGTTAACATCGTGAAGGTTGGCTAATGGCCGGAATCTCACAAAGCAAGAACCTTCGTGAAACTTAGCTAATGGCCGGAATCTCACAAAGCAAGAACCAATTTTACTATGAACTTAGCTAATGGTCAGAATCTCACAAAGCAAGAACCAATTACCATAGTGGTTTTAGCTAATGGCCAGAATATCACAAAGCAAGAACCAATTACGATATTTTACATAGAGTTAATACTTCGAAGCTAATAGACGGAATCTCAAAAAGCAAGAACCAATTACCATATTTTACATATAGTTACAGTTAGTGTTAAGTTTATTGTAGTTATTCATTGTGAAGTTAGCTAAAGCTAATGCCGGAATCTCACAAAAAAACCAATTATCATATTTTACATGTAGTTAATACTTCGAATAGTGCGAGAAATTCGTGGGACCCATTATTCGCACTAATCGAGGACTACCTGTATACTTCTAGTGACAAATTTTTTCCAAAAATGGAACTAGACAATATCTGTAACTGAAAACGTCATTGAAAGAATAAATGGGAGATAAAATGCCAGGGAAGAGAGAGTGAACTGTTTTATTTATTTTTTAAATTTTGTCTGTTTGAATAATAAAATAATTAGAATATATATAAGAAAGTTTGACTTACGGATTTCCAAACTGTGTAATTTTTTCTCCTTTTCTTGAATAATGCCTGGTTAGATGAAAAAAAATGGTGACTAAGTTTTTATCAGACTTTTTTTAAACTGGAAATATCAATTTAAAAATTAAAAAGTAAACCAACAGATCATCAAATAAAATTAAAATAATGAAGTTTTTAATCTATTTTATGAGAGAAGTGTAAATATCTTAATGGAATTACAGTATTACTGTTGAAAAATAATTTATTTTGATTAATCGGTTATAAGGTGATCGTTTGCCTCGTGTATGATCAGAGATCGATTACCAATTCCACATTTTCAGATATATTTATGGTGTTGTCACGACTGACATAAGTCCCTATTCTTCATTTACTGATTAATCTTTTAAAAATGTGTTCAAACAACTTGAACTTGGCATACTGATTCCATTAAAAATATGTAGTAACTTACTAAATATTAATAATTGTTAAGAGAAATTTGTAAATTTTATGTTGGTTTTAGCCTTCTTTCCTAAGATATATGAGCCTGATAAGTTAAATTATTTTAACTTTGTTTGCCTCCTTTATCACCTTTCTGAAAGCAATAGATAATGCAATTAAGAAATAATATGTTGGTTTTAGCCTTCTTTCCTAAGGTATATGAGCCTGATAAGTTAACCATTTTGTTTGCCTCCTTTATCACCTTTCTGAAAGCAATAGATAATGCAATTAAGAAATAATGCATTTTTGCTCTAATGCAATTTTTAAGAAATAAGAAAAAACTGACAAGAATACATGAGGAATGTGGAAAAAGATCCTACCAAAATAATGTGGCAGAATACTTAGCGGAAGAAAGAGGGCACATTTTAATCACATCTTAAGACAAGAGTAGAGAGATGGTAAATTCTGCCCCCTATTATATGATTATCACAATAAAACAGTAGAAAACTAATTGTTTTTAATATGAAGTTTAAATAAAACATGTATATTATATTTGAGAAATCAATAGATTGAAAAACTTAGAAAAAATAAATATAGACTCAATAGATTGAGCAA
This sequence comes from Olivierus martensii, assembly GCA_000484575.1. Lineage (NCBI taxonomy): Eukaryota > Metazoa > Arthropoda > Arachnida > Scorpiones > Buthidae > Olivierus > Olivierus martensii. The sequence continues at coordinate 42,964 of AYEL01056319.1, forward strand.
ATACCTTTAATAAACAAGGCATGTAAATTTGCTAAAATAATATAAAAAATTTGTCGTTTACTAGGATAATTATGGTAATAGTAATTGTTTAATTTGAGCATAAATAAAATCAATAAATTATTAATTTTGCAACTTTTTTGAGAGAATAAAAAATATCACAGATTTAAAAAAATAGGAAACGAATTATACAGAATGTCCCAAAATATGTGTTTTCACAGTTTGCAACTCACTAAATTTTTATTCTTTTGAAATTAACTGATTTGAAATAATGGCTGAAACAAGACAAAGGTTTGAGGAAAGGAAATTTATTCTAAAGTGACACAGAGAACATAAGTGAAATGCGAAGACATTCAGAATGGAGTTTTGAAGAGATTCATCAATGCAATTCATCATTATTTATATTAGAGATATTTAAAGCAGATGAAACTGTTCAATATGTCTAGAAGCAGCATTTTGGAAGATTGCAGATATCCCTGACTTTTATAAGAGAAAATGCACTGTTGGAAACTGACCAATCTTTAAGAAAAAAAAATCTATTTGGCACGCAACTTGAGAGAAGAATTTAAAAATCGAGCGTTTATCGCATTCTGAACCCACTGGAAAAGTTTTATTCAAACATTAGTCTGCAATCTCAATGATGATGATCCTGACTAGAGACTTGAACTATTCGGAAAATCTGCAGAACAGATGAATTGGGAGAAAAGTAGCATTGAATACCCACATGCTCATTAATCTCATGTCACTGGACATTTTTATGTAGACATATCAAAGATGCGGTTTAGGGCACAAACCCAGCAACAATCAATGCATTGAAAGCAGCATTGAAAGAGAATGTGTCCAAATACTAAACAAAATCACTGCAGATATTTGTAATTTCATTGGATCACATCATCAGTAGTGCCTGGACCAGAATGGCCATCAATTAAAACATTTATGATAACTTAAAAAGACTTTACATTTGTCTTCTTCAATTTGGATTATAAAACTTAGATGTATCTTAATGAACATTGTACAGTGGACTCTCGATTTTAGAACTCGTACAGACACCCAAAAGAGTTCGTAAATGGAAATGGCATTAATTAACATTAGGGACTTTTTGGGACCAACTAACTAATTCGCAAAAACGTGTAGTTCGTAAATTGGAGATTCGTAAAAGCTGCGAAGTCCACTGTATTTTATAAGTATTCAATGTATGCATTTTTTTGTGGTAACCCTGTATTATCGGGCATGATTTATTAAATTTATCTAAAAAGTATATAAAAATATTTAAGTAAGCTAAACTAGTGAAATTAGTCAATAACTTTGTTACGAAATAATTATAAAAAGTATTTGTTGACATTGTTATTAGAGAAGCTTGGACGTTTATTGTTGAACAAAATGGTGAAGAGAAAAATAATAGATGTTAGTACCGTTACCTGCGGTATCTGTCGAACGATTTTTATCAAACCCGCTTCTATTCCTTGCGGACACGTCTTCTGCAACGATTGTATAACTCAGCATAGTCGCACGGAGGAAAGCTACAGCCTGAGTTGTCCGATATGCCGTAAAATATATCGAGAAAAAGATATTCGATCATCAATCGGCTTCAAAAAAAATTTATCAAATTGTTACGGTCGTTGTTCGCAATGTGAAGTCGTTCTGCCATTGAAAAAATTGGGAAAACACATTGATAACTGCAAGAAACAGAAGCGAAAACAAACTGATCATAAAACACATTGCAGAAGTTGCCATAAAGAAATGAACAGAGGAAAATCGATCAAACGATTGCGCCGTGGAAAAGTTGTTAAAGTGATCAAAATTTGTTCCGAATGTCTAAGAAAAATTACCGGTAGATAATGGACTAAATTTCAAAACCAAAATTCCGAATATTGGATTATAATAATTTACAAAAAAAAAAATTCCGTTTATGAAAATTGTTGAAATAAGTTTAAACGATATTGAATTTTTGTGTATTAATAAAATTTTGATTTCATATCGTATCAAATTCGAATTAATTTTTAATGAAGAAGAATATCTCACTAATCACACACGAAATTTTAAAATTTATACATTGGTTATTCAAACGTAAAAACGTGTAAAAAAAGAAAAACCTGATATCCGTTAAAAATAGAAGCCCATCAGTGTATTATTATCCGATTAAAAATTGTACCAATGTCTAAAACTTTTCTAGAAAGAAATATTAGCTATTTGGAAATATAAAATCAGACTCACATAGTTCCATAAAAAAATACTACAGCTATCCCTCCTATAACACGGCTTCGTAAAACACAATTTCCCTCTAACGCGATTTGAAAATTGCAGAAACCTCTTAAAACACTACTTCTACAACACCATTTTTACTTAACACAATTAGAAAATTACGTTTACTCTCCTATAACATAAAACACTTTCATTAATTTTTTTAAATCCATATTAGGGGCACACAATACACACACAAAATGCAATGATTGGGAAATACTTTGTTAAAATTAGTCATTTAATGTAATTTCGCTAGTTTGCTGTGAGTATTTTGTGTTCCAAACGTTCAGTTCTTGGATAAAAAAATAAGTTTTCATTCTTCGATAGAGGAATGTGAAAGAGAACATTTTTTATTCATAAATTTTTCCTGAATATATATTAAGGAACGATTGTATTCTAGCGGGTTAGATTACAGATTTTGTAAAGAGAGCAGAAGATACACAAACTTTAAATGTAGAAAAAAGTTCAGAAAGTGAAGTTGATATTGTTAAAAAAAAAAAATGTGAAAAAGTTCAGAAAGTGAAGTTGATATTGTTAAAAAGAAAACACGTTCTAGGTTCAGAGGCAGAAGATACACAAACTTTAAATGTGGAAAAAAGTTCAGAAAGTGAAGTTGTTATTGTTAAAGAAAAAAAAACGTTCTCGTTTTAACGAAACAGTGGAAAGGAAGATATTATTAAATGAATGCTATATACTGTTTTTTCTTTCTTTTTGTTTTACGAATATTGTTTTTTTACGTTTGCTCGAAACAAGTCGAAAATGTCTAATGAACATATGGTCTAAATGGCACCGTTTTCGAGTTATAACCCTTTAAAACTAGCCAATCACCGTCGAGTACACAAAGCATCATGGCGCGTCGCGTTGCAAAGACGCGTCGCTCGCCTTCTTAATATTAATACCCAGTAGTATCATAAGTAGGAGAGCGACACAATGCGACGCGTCGTGATGCTTTGTGTACTCGATGGTGATTGGCTAGTTTTAAAGGGTTATAACTCGAAAACGGTGCCATTTAGACCATATGTTTATTAGACATTTTCGACTTGTTTCGAGGCCCCCTATCAGTCCACAAAATTTTACGACGAAGTTTTTCTTAACCCTGTATATAAAATGCATTTTACTACTTACTCAATGTGCTAAGAACAGATATTGCTGTTTCATGATTTTTATTTTGTTAACTATATTTTAGTATAACTGGACTCAATGTGCTAAGAAAGAACAGATATTGCTGTTTCATGATTTTTATTTTGTTAACTATATTTTAGTATAACTGGTTTCCTTCATAATTTTATTTTGTGCATTTAAAATTATTATTTTGAGAAGGATCAGTGTACTTCACCTAACAGGCAAAGAGGTCCATGGAACAAAAATGGTTAAGAACCCTTACTCTACATATATATACTAAAAAATTCAATTACTTTTTAGGTAATCTAACCTTCCTTCAATTAATACCTGAGTCTCTCATTGATCTATTAATAATCTTAGTTACTTTAAAAATTTAATTTATTGCTTAATTGCAATAATTTTTTTTTCTGTTTCTTATTGATTTAAACAATAATGTTTGAGTGAATAATGGAGAATAAGCATTATTAAAAGCCGCAGACTGATGATGGAATTAGATTTTTAATTAATGTGGCAAATTTAAAAAGTACTTCAAACAACAACAGGGATCATTTGTGATACCAAATACAAATGATCCTTGTGCATCTGTAACTGTATTTTTTTGGAGTATACAAGAGTTGTAAAATGATAAAAATTTGTTTTAAAATAACAACTAATGGCTCTTTTTCTTCTAAATATAAAAATATGGGGTTCTTTTAGATAATTTATATTTATAAGGAAGTAAAAATCTTAAAGATTATGAATTTTCTTTTAAAAAACACCTAAAAGTTATTAATTAAAGATGCTAAGAGTGTAATGTTATGCTATTCATTTCCATAATAAAATAATAAAAAATGCATTAGAAATTTTACTTAAAATTAAATGCAATTTAGCAATGCTTAAATCAAAAATTAATTTGATAATTTATTCTTTATATTTTTTTCTTTCTTTAATTTTAAATGGATATTTGAATTTTACATTTATAAAGTGATTCATTAGAAAATACAATTATAAACTTCATTAAAAGTTAATTTTAAGCAAAATAATTTAAATTTATTAAAAATCAGATAAATATCTTACCTTTATCTTAGATATTTGAAATGATTCCAAGTCGAATTTAAAATTAGAATCCAAATAACTTATTTTAAAAATTTGATTTTGATGATTCGATGTTTCTTATTTCAAAAAAAATCGCCTGAAAAAACTCTTGACTTCTCAATTGATGAATGCCATTGTTCAGTGTTTTCCAAACTGACCTACGACCTGTCAAATTTTATGAGTGCATCAAGAAATTGTCGAACGGATTTCCAAACTGTGTAATTTTTTCTCCTTTTCTTGAATAAAGCCTGGTTAGATGAAAAAAAATGGTGACTAAGTTTTTATCAGACTTTTTTTAAACTTTATCTTGGATATTTGAAATGATTCCAAGTCAAATTTAAAATTAGAATCCAAATAACTTATTTTAAAAATTTGATTTTGATGATTCGATGTTGTCAGATGGTCAAACGGATAAAAAGCTGATTTTGTTTTTATAATAATTCAATTTCTATTAATATATAATGAAATATAATTAAAAATGATTAAAATTTTAAATACTTTTATAATACCGTTTAAAGTAGGATTCTACTTTGACTGCACGTTAAAGTCGACGACTTTAATATGTGCGCGATGTCTCATTATTTTATATCAGAATTTTTATTTTTGGTTATGGGAGAAGAATTCAGGGCTTTCACTAAATTCATGACTGTGCGTTCCGGGCCGCACGTAAAAGCTTACCGGGACGCAGATTGAGAATGGCTGATTTAGATCAATCATTTGCAATTGTGCCAAACTGTAATTATTATATTAATTTTATATTTTTGGCTAATTATATTCCATTTAAAATATCATATTCTTCTATATAAAATAATCATCTATTTGAAAATTATAATCTCCATATTATAGGCAGAAGAAAAAAAAAATCGACATTTTTCCGCCGTTAGAGGGCATCTAATAACTACTTTTGTTAATGAAATTTTCGAAAGTATAATTTTATAATATCGTATTTTAGTAAGTTATTTATTTTATAGTAAAATATATATTTATTGTTGGTAATTTATTATTTTAGATTTTACTGTAGATCACTAATGAGACATCGCGCACATATTAAAGTCGTCGACTTTAACGTGCAGTCAAAGTAGAATCTTACTTTAAACGGTATAAAAGTATTTAAAATTTTAATCATTTTTAATTATATTTCATTATATATTAATAGAACTCTCTCAGTTTGATTTTTATACCTACCTGTATTTCAAAGAATATTCAGACGAGGTAAGTGGATTAATTTATCCATCTGAAAATATGGTCAATGCAATCCAAACATATATGAATTTAATCGACTTAGTGTTTACTAATATTATGCATAAAAACAATATTTAAAAAAAATGGAATCATTATTTAGAGAAAATGTAGATATAGCATTTATTTTACAATGTTCAGAACACGGAGTTCATGTAATGGAGAAAACAATTAAATATGCTTCCAAGTTATGTATGAAAATTCACATTCGAGAAATGAATAAATC
>AYEL01056321.1:0-62194 GCA_000484575.1 Olivierus martensii
CCCGGTCCGAGTTCGCGACCGCAACCCGTTCGCGAATACGCCCTTAGAAGTCAGGGAACAGTTCCAAATACCGAGTGGATTTTACCCACTCCTACACGTTCTAGGATCCCTAGGATCCCAAGAGAAACGAATGTTTAATAGCCATTTAAATATAATTTAAAGTACTATAACATTTAGTATTAATAGAGCAAGCGAGTATCGATTAGAAACCAATTAAATATAATTTATTTACAGACAACCATAAAAGCTGACAATGGAACGTAATCATATCATACTCACCACAATTATTTTAACGACAGTTAATATGGCTGATAAAATGAATAATTCTGTTTTAAACAAAGGAGTTATCTTCGTAAATCAGGGAAACTTCCTTCTTACTACAAGTCATTGGACGCTCGTAGTCGATATTCCTTTCGACGAGTTTGACTCTCAGTTATCTCAATTGAAGGAACATCTCCAAAACCTACGGCAATTAATAAAAGCTGCTCAAAGAAAGGACGTCGAAAATACAGCATTATTAGGATCTCTTTGGAATTATACGGCCATAGAAGCTAAAAACCTTGACCGAATGCTAAAAGAACAGGATGTAGAATATCGAGATTTAAAATCATTAGTAACTTTAGATATAGATTCGAGAAAAAAGCGAACACTTATTGACTTAGGCGGCGACTTGTTAAAATTTTTGTTTGGATCAACAGTCCCCTATAGGTACGGGGATTAGAATAGGCCTATCGTCAGCTGGTACGTGTGGTATGAGCCCACTATACTAGCACAACCACATGCACAAACACACATTCCCCTGTGGGTCCGGGGAAAGAATAGGTCCACCATGCGATCCTATGGGCGGTAAGAACCCGTCGAACGGATCAATACAGGCCCAGAAAGGCTATCTTCCCCTATGGGTCCAGGGATTTAGAATAGGTCCATCATGGCGATCCTATGGGCGGTAAAAGTCCGTCGAAGGGATCTGTTTAGGGTTAATACCCTTTTCAACACTTCCCCTGTAGGTCCAGGGACAAATTAGAATAAGCCTAGTGAACAGGTACACAGCATAGCCAATGCACGAGCAGGTGCGCGCTATAAGAAGTGAACCGCACCGAAAACAATGCAAGTGCGTGCTATACAAGCTGATACAAAAGAAATACAAACAAAATACAAATTAACTATAAATAAATAAGTTAGGAAAAATATATTCAAGTACCACAACTTAAGCGAAACGCATAGTCTGGTGTGTGCTACACGAAGGCTTCCACACTGGGTAAGTAACGTTAAAAAAAATTTTATCCTACGCGTTATACGGACTGTTTATAGCATTGTATGAGTACTAATCGCATTTTTTTCGTCGCATTATAAGAGAGCGCGTTATACGGGTGTGTATTTTAAATGGAGTACTGTATATCTTCGTATACAAAACTATTTTTAATAGATGTAATTAAAAATAGTGATGAAAAAATCTCTTAGTTAGCAGAAAAACATTATTCTTCTCCTTAAGTAGCTCATGATTTACTCAAACATTTGATTTTTTATTAATTGTTTTAATATTATATTTTTGTTTAGGCGTACTATTGATAATATACTATAAACTAAATTCACAAACAAATTCATTTAACGTTGTGTGAGTACTAGTCGCATTTTTTTCGTCGCATTATAAGAGAGCGCGTTATACGGGTGTGTATTTTAAATGGAGTACTGTATATCTTCGTATACAAAACTATTTTTAATAGATGTAATTAAAAATAGTGATGAAAAAATCTCTTAGTTAGCAGAAAAACATTATTCTTCTCCTTAAGTAGCTCATGATTTACTCAAACATTTGATTTTTTATTAATTGTTTTAATATTATATTTTTGTTTAGGCGTACTATTGATAATATACTATAAACTAAATTCACAAACAAATTCATTTCTCTCTTGGCTAACATTCACTCCGGTATAGTATACTTCACGATAATGAATCAAAGAATAGAAAGCTTTTGTTAGTAATCTACGAGATAGCAACGGCATTATTATCATCACTGAAACCATTCAACTAATAAAATACAGTAGTATTAACCATAATCAATACTGACGTTTAAAGGATGCAATAAACTGTTTTTATGCGAATCTTTGCTTATTTGATAATTTGTGAGATCCCATAAGAAGTATATTTAATACCGAATGGTCTATAAACAGGCAATCATTTGTTGGACGGATTAAGAATAGGTTTATTAAATGCAATGCAAACATTATAATGGAACTGGTAGAACTTTTATAAGTGTGCGATGACCGTAGATGCATATTTTATAACAAATTCGTAATGGTGTAATATGTTTATATATCACTTCGAACATATGCAGAATATCTTATCTGAATATATTCGAAATCCTTATAGTTATGTGGTTATTTACCTTTTAAAAGGTATTTGTTCAATAGTTTATGATGGAATTGAGAGATCCCTATTCAGAATGCTACATCTTATTATGCTTTAAGTGCCATTTTACGAAAGAATTACGACTCTATCCATTGTATTCTTTTAATTTCATTAGCAGAAATAACAACAATATATTTAATGATCAGAATCTCTGCAACATCGCATTTATAATTATTAATTTGCTTAACTTTCTTTTTATAACCCTTGATAGCGATAAAAATATTATCTAAATTATTTATTGAATATATAATTAGGAAATAATAATATTCAATAAAATCATGAATTTCTGTTTAATTCAATTGTATATTTCTTTGCTATTTTATTATTGCTTGGTAGTTGAATATTGTGTAATTATAGATAAAAATTTGATAAAGTTTCTGATGTTCTACTACAATTATAATTATATTTAATTATAGTAAGCATGAGAAATTTCATCAGTTTTATATTTCAGACTATTATCTGAAATGTAAAACTATAATTTTTATTTTAAAAAAATTATAGTTACAATTTGAAAATTGGCAAATAATTATCTAATATTTTAATCGGGTACTTTGATTATTTGTTGCAAATATTGATTTTTTTATTCATATAAATAAATTGTAAATTGTTTAAAGGTAAATAAATATATTCTGAAAAAATATAGTTATATAATATCAGCTATTATTTTAATCGAAGGAATGCCATTTTATATTGATATTTTTCTCCATTTAATACAATATCTTCAAAATTAATTAGGTTTATCATCTAAATCATTCTATATTGATATTTTTCTCCATTTAATACAATATCTTCAAAATTAATTAGGTTAATCATCTTGAATAATGTGAAATGAATTTTTAAAAATTAGAATAATCTGAAATAATTTGGATCTGGAATTATCTAGTGGACGAACAATGAAAAACAAAAATAATGAGTACACAGTATAGAATATAATCAATTTTTTTATATAATATGACGAATACTGCGTTTTAATCGATAAAAAATGTTTTATGATGTACAATACTATAGTCTATATCGATTTTTGATAATTTCTGAATTATGTACAATATTACACATATCTACATGTATTCAATATTATTACCGACTAGTCCAGATGTTAAATAGAACGAATGATGTATAATATATTAGAGAAAGTTATTATATATATAATATAGTAGTTCTATAATATATTGTAGAAAATTACTTGAAAACCTATAAAAAGTCTTCGTTTAATCGCTAATATAAATTTATTTAGGCATAGAAATAAATCATTTTTAACTGAATTACAGGAAAACATGCGTAAAGAAAAGCTAAAGGCGAAATACTTTTAACAAAACTTATTGATCAAACATGAAAAAGTAAAAGTCAAGAATTTTTGTCATAAAATTCAAAGCACAGATAATATATTCCTCTCTTCCTTTATATGACGTGAATCATCTAAAATTGCATAAAAGAAGAACAGAACATATTCCTATCGATCACCTTCATGTTGACTATGCATCGAATTTTGTAACAAAATTTCTTTCTTATACTTTTTCACGCTTGATCAATGACTTTTTGTTTGAAGTATCTGTCTTTAATTTTTCATACCCGATCGTATTCTTTCTTCGTTGCTTTAGAGGTGCATTTTCTATTATCCTGAGTCATTACTTTTCTTGATAAGACATATTATTCTAAATTTTATACAGTTTTTTATTTTTGGCAATATACACATTCATCTAATTTTACATTTAACTAAAATTTCAAAATGACTTATACCCATTCTAAACTCTACTAACTGGAAAGCAATAATTAGTTATCCAAATTGCATCGTAATAATCGATAAATCAGAAATTATTATTTACAGATAAAATAAGAAATCCGCTATGTTCCTTTTATTAAAACCGATGGAAAATTTTCTAGAGTTTTGAACCATTATAGAGAAATTAAATCTAGAATATATTTTCGAAAAACAAAATCTAAATGCAATAAATAATCAGATTATACTCATTTTGTTAGGTTCGAATTTTTGTTATAGAAAATTTGATATTTATAGTTTTCATAAAATATAAATATTTCAAGTCGAAATTTTATAACAGAAATGGATTGCTCGGAAAAGAGAAAGGTGTTCGAGTTTTGATATTATGATGAATTAAATTTGCACGAATGTTACTTTAGATAAAAATAAAATAAAAATTACATATTCATCAATAATTGTTTATTTATTTATTTATTTATTTTTCCGAATTTTAAGGACAAATGCGTGTTTTTCTTTTATTTTAATAGATCAATCAAATCGAAAAATTAACAGTTTCGATTAAATTTATTTCCGAATTTTAAGGACAAATGCGTGGTTTTCTTTTATTTTAATAGATCAATCAAATCGAAAAATTAACAGTTTCGATTAAATTTATTATATATTTGTAGTGAAGCGCTAATTTTTTCATAATTTAACAGATCTATTTATACAACAGGAAAACACTCATTTGTTCTTAAAACTGAGAAAGTTACATAAAATTTATTGATGAACATTTTTTTTTTCATATAAAATAGCATCCATACGATTAGAATCCAAAATTTAATTCTTCTATAGATTATTTTTGCTTTAGCTTAAGCTATACAATCCTTTATATATCTAATTATTCTCAGTTATGCATCACAAAATTTTTATCTTTATTTTGGTGGCATAGGACTTAATTTCCAAGAAAGAATCGCCAGGAAGTTCCTTTTGCAATTGGCAATTGTCATAGTTAGTTTTCATTACGGTAATGACGACACAATTTACTTAGCTAAGGTTATTCCTTTGTTCGTTCTGTTTCTTTATTGTTATGGTAATAAAATGCAAACTATTATAAATATCATTAAGAATTTTAAAACTAGATTGGTAAAATAATTTATATTAAATAAACTATTATGATGCTTCTTTTTGTTTTTAAAATTACTTTTTGTTCTATTCAAAATTCAATCTTAACTTTCTTTTCCTTATTTTACTATAAATTAAAATCTCATTATTAACTTATTTAAATTAATGTACTGTATACTTACCAAGTATTTATTAACAAAAATATATACTATATTTATTCTAACCGTAAAATAAACTGCGTGAATGATCAGTAAATATAAGTCGTGACGAAATTATATGTACTCTCATTATTAACTTATTTAAATTAATGTACTGTATACTTACTAAGTATTTATTGGCTTAAAAATATATACTATATTTATTTTTAACCGTAAAATAAACTGCGTGAATGATCAGTAAATATAAGTCGTGACGAAATTATATGTAAAATCAATGGAAATTTCTGAAATAAATATAATAAAAAATTTTTTTCGATGTAATATATAATTGTTCTTTTAAATATGACTTCTCAAACTTATACTGAATTTATATCTCATAATTTCTAAAGAAAGTTAATTTATTGAAAACTTAAAATTACTGTATACATTATTTAATATTTCTATGTCTAGCTGCCATTTAATAAATTAAATATTATTTAAAAGTTAATTAAAAGTTTAATAATAGTTTTAAATTTTTGTTCAAGGCTTCATTAAAAGATATGCCTTAAAGTTTAGTGGCATCACTTCCTGTTGGTCTTAAAAGTATCATAAAATGCTGAAATTATTTCACAGTATTTATCTACATGTTTTTAAACAAAATAGTAGGGTTTCTTTGCATTTAAATTTACTTTAAAATTATTATAAAAATAATTTAAAGCATAAACATTAAACAGCTCTATGGCAGGAAAATATACTTTAATAATAATTTTGCCATACTTTAGTAGTGCTTTCGATTAGTGAAAATCCTCATCAGCTACAACACAATAACGGAAAAGAACAAAATTCTAAAGAACACCATAGTTTTTAAAAATAATGTAAACATTGTTGCTATAGCAACCACATATTTATAGCTTTTTATAAGCTAAAAATAAACTTAGAATACTAAATATATGTTGAAATAACAAATTATTGTAAATAACAACATACTACTAATAAAAATAAAATTAAATAATTCACTGTTTACATAAAATATTGTGCATATATAAATTTTTTAGTAATTTTTTACACAAAAAACATAAATTAGTTTTTTCTTATCGAGCACCATTTCCACGCGTTGTTTATTGTGGTTGTATCTAATTTGTTAATTGTATTATGGTTGTTTAAAGTATTGTAAAATTATTATTAAAGTATATTTTTCTGCCATAGAGCTGTTTAATGTTTATTTTTATAGTAAAACTTAGCAGTGTAGTAAGAGTACAATAATTTTTATTAATTTAAAGCACCAATGCAATCTTGTCAATTGCCAAAATTGTCTGCCTTGTTTCAAATGAATGCATTAAGGAGCTCTGGCAAATGCTTTCATTAATCAAGTTTTTTATTGTGAGTAATTATAGGTGAGCATATGGAAATTGCAGAGAAGCTCAACATCTTTATCACGAAATGTTTCCACCATGCAGATGTCCATGGCCAACATTTACATGGATGCATTGTTTCCTCTGAGAAACTGGATTCTTAAGACTTCTTAATTGGAAACTTTTCTCTGAATTCTGTAATATCTAATAGAGAGACAGTAAAAACTGATTGAATGGCAAATACACCTAATTCTGTTTGTACATGATAGATACGTAAGAATACGTATAAAAAAATTTGTGTAAAAAAATATGTTGCATCTATGGAAAAATAGAAGATTGCTTCCAGTCCTAAGAAATCAGCAAAAATAATACAATAAACCATGAGTTTTCATGTTAGAATCTTAAGCATAATAAAGATTGCACATGTATCATACAAAGTAAATTATCATTTGAAAAGGAAAAAAAACATCACTAATTCATGAACACAAAAATTAGGCAAAATAATAGTTACACATAAAAAGATTTTATTCGTTGTCACTTTCTGATAATGACGCTATCACATCATATGATAAGCCAAGATGGCTACTGTTGAAAGTAAACGGCATTGTTAGTTTGATAATTCAAAATAATTTTAGATGGTGGATTTTCCGAGATATATGGTTTGTTAATAAAGGTGAGATTGCTATATTTATTATAAATATCTTCCCGAATAAATGCTGAAAAATGAAAATTTACGATTCATTAATAAAGGTTTACTTCAAAAATAACCGTATATCTTGGAAAATGCACAGTTCCTCTGACAAATTAATTCGTCGTCGTCAATGTTGCAGTTATAAAAATAAAAACAAAGCAAAATTTTCTTCTTAGAATTTGGGTCAATCGTGTTAAATCAAAAATGTATAAAAGAAGTTCATGTAAAAACAGAATTGGGTGTATTTAAGAACAGCTGATTGATTTGATAGTAGAAAATCCAGGAATAAGCTTGAGACATGTAGCAGAGACAATGGTTGTTTCACATGCAATTGTTTAGAGAATTCTTCATGAGGCCAAACTCTAACCATATCATTTGCATTGTGTTCACTTTCTTTTTACAAACTGATTATCAACCATGAATGATATTTTGTAAATGGTTTCTACAACAATGTCTTGAACCCAGGTTTTCCACTAGTGTCTTATTCATTGATTTCTTAAGAGAATGCCGTTATGACCTTTCACAATAATCATCTATGAACCGGGCAAAATCCTCATGCTATTCCTCGATCTCAGCATCAACAACAATTCAATGTTAATGTTTAATCTGGTATCATTGGAAATCACCTGATAGGACTTTTTTCTAGAACATATCGATAAGCTCAATGGCACAAACTACCAATATTTTTTGGAGTATGACCTTGGCTCTTTATTAGAGAATATCCCACTCATAATATAACACCAAATGTTCTTTATGCTTGATGGAGCACCAGCACACTTTAGCCATATCACCCGAAGTTTTTTTGACACTCTTTCCTAATCATTGGATTGAAAGAGGAGGGCCTGTTGACTTGCCTGCATGCTTGCTGGATTTAAATCCACTGGATTTCTTCTTTTGAGAATACAGTAGTACCTGGCAATTCGACACTAATCCATCATTGAACTAGTGTCAGATTGAGAAACTGTTGAATTGCTGGACAATTTTTCCCATGTAAGAATAAGGAAAATAGATTAATTCATTGTCAGACCCCCATCCCACTCCTCTAATGGGTGAGGTGAGAGAGATACATTATATTATTTACTTTATTATATGTATTTTATTATTGTACAATACACTTAATTACAAAATACACTATATTATACATAAAACACAATTTATTAGCCCTTGGATGTTGGAATAAAGTTGTCTTTATCCTGTTCTACCTTTGAATCTATGAAACTAGCCTTGACTTCCTTTTAAATTCCTCAGTTTGATCTGAGGTACATCCTGGAGTTTTCTTCTGCAATTCTTTTGAAAATTAGCCTAGCTTTCTCACAGATCATTGCCTGATTTACTGGATCTCCCTTCATCTGTGTTTCTCTAATTAAGGTGAGAACAGCTTTTCCATCTCTTCATTGATAAAAGATCTATTCTTGTCAGAAATCTTTATTATTCCAGCAGACACTCTAGCACCCATAATCTCTCTCTGTTGCAAAACATTGCCAAGTTGTCCTAGAATGCCATATTCTTGAGTTACTTCTGAAATTGTTTAATCTTTCTGCACTTTATCTACAATTTGTTTATTCTTCTCTATGTCAATCAAGTGTTCTTCTTTCCTGAATTATTCTTCTGTTCATGTCTCTTTGAACTCATCTCTACAGTTCATTCAAAAAAATAATAACTATGGATGCGCAGACTTTTTACTTTCTGAAAAATGCAGAATTGAAAATTAAAATAAACAACACGAGTAAACACCAAAGCAGCCCAACAAGAACTGACAAAATAACAAATGATATCACACAATTCCATGCACACATGTACCTTGCTGCAAAATTCAACTGTTGAATTGCGAGACGTCGAATTGTGAGGTATCACTCAAAACACTTGTCTGTATAGCCCTGGTTCCAAATGCTCAAATTCTCAGAGATTGCATTGTGGAAAGTTGTGAAACAATCTAAAATACTCCTGGAATTTTTGAATATGTTCAAGAATCCATGAGAAGACATTGCGAAGTATGTATTACTGTTCAAGGTAGTCATTTTGAACATTTACTCTAAATTAAAGTTATTTGATTTATTTAACTTGCCTCTTTTTATTTGCTGATAGCATTAATCATTTTAGCTTTTTCATTTAAACCAGTATACAATGAAAAAATAAAGATCGATCACACTGACAAGAAGTTATGTCAACAACTTTATAGTGTTATATCTTTTTAATGAAGCTCAAATCAAAATTGGTCTTCAAATATTTGCTAAAAATTGCCTCCTCTCAAGCCTGTAAAAGTTTGACATATTATTTCTGCAACACCGTGTGTGTATATGCATATGCATGCGTGTGTGTGGGTGTACGTGTACTAGCTGTAATACCCGGCGTTGCCGAGTTTTGTTTATAAATCACATATTAAAAATACAATATATTAACATGCAATATATCATATATATAATCATACAATAAACAATGCTCCAAATTCAATATCATTTTTCTCTTGTTATTGTTTGTTTATATTTCCTTTAAAAATTAAATGATTAAATATTCAAAATTTGTTCCTGTATGAAAACACTTGTATATATTTCCTTTAAAAATTAAATGATTAAATATTCAAAATTTGTTCATCTATGAAAACACTTGTATTAAATATATAGAAATATCTTTTATTATACAACAAACAAACACATATTAAGCATCTGCTTTGCAATAAAAAGTGAAGCATGTGTGGGGGTCACCGAATGCCCCCAAACAAAGACGGAGTTAGAGAAATTCCAAAGAAGGTGGGAGATTGAGTGTGGGATATCTGTCCCTTATTACTCTCTACCTCGATTAATTTTTGAATCGCGATTAAGACCATAACAGAAACAAGAGATGAAAAAAGGAATTTAAACGATCGCTTGATAAAATAAATATTTCGAATTAGATATAACGCGTCATATTTAAAACCGTCGGGTCAATTCTCAACCCTGGATATCAATAAATTGCATAGATTGTTTATCCCAGGTGGCCGACGAATAGTCGCGAATTCGACGTCCATCTCAGTGAATGTTCAAGAAAGTATAAACATCATCTTTCCTCTCTCGGGAAAGGGTAAACAAAAGGTCATGGGATTTAAAAGCTAACTTTGCCCGGGGACCGACGCTTTTTGGTTCTGTCTCTCCTTGCTAGTCTGTTACTTCCAGCTCCGTGTGTTAAGATATTCTCCACTTAATCTATTTCTTCTCTACATAGATTAATCCTTCAATAGAATAATTCTTCATTTACTGAATACTTCGGAGGGAGATATTAGATAACTACAAAATTTGTCAATCACTTGTATTGTGTTGTGTATGTCGTCTTTCCAGAGACTAAAGACTGTTGATAGAGACTAAAGACTTTTTGTGCCGATTTCAAGTTCGTCAACTAGAGCGATAAAGACCAAGTTGTATTCACAGGTATCTATCTCTCATTGTCGGTCTATAGTGCTTGTAAATGGAAATCTCTCTTATGTTTTTCTTCAAGTAACAATAAAGAAGCTGTTGAATTTAATTTCAATGTTGTTCTCCATTTTTTGCTGAGACGCCTCAGACAGTCATCCTTATTCGCACGTCTAACCTGAACCGCTTGTAGGTTGTAAGACCTGTTGTTTTCCGCAATTCTATTTCTGCCCGGAATTCCGCACATGTGCTTGGTCCTTTGTTGCATAGTACAGTGATCTCAAATTCGAAGGCCGCATCTAGCCCGCTAAGCAATTTTGTATGGCCCCCAAGATATTTTAGCTATTTGTTTAAATACATATTGGTACACCTTAGTTTTAATTTTTCTGCTTTCAACTTTTAATAGCAGGTCCAGGTAATGTATACTTGTTATGCTAGCTTGTTCATTTTTTAGCTTAGCAAGAATTACATTATTATATAGTTCAGTAACACAACTGAAATAAAATGAAAGCATGATGTAATTATAAATATTTACATAGCAGTTATAATTCATGCTGTAAGGGTAAAGAAAATTACTTTTTAATAAAAAACAGCTTAGAATTCACAAGTGTTGTCATGATTAGCTTTTGTAATGCCAGTTCTTAATCATTCTCTAATCACTAAATAATTGTACCACTCCATACCGTGTCATGATAATCAGCAGTCATAAAAGTATGTTGGACTGTACAAGATGGGATCAACCAGTCCAGCATAGACCCCTCATATAAATTTTACAAGGTGTTGTTCCTAATTCAATCCCAGATCATCTGATCAGAAAGGCAATGTATTTCCATCCAGCAAAATGCCCTGTGTGCTGTATAGATTAATTAATGTATTGTTCATAGACAAAATCGTGTATTTGAATTAGTGCTCATATACAGGGCTGGATTTACCTATAGGCCAACTAGGCCATGTCCTAGGGGCCCCAAAACTATCAATCAATTTTCAACTTTTATAAACTTCTATTAAGAAAAAATAGGTTTTTATTAAAGTACTAGATAAAAAGTAAAATTTTAAAGGTTCCTTATAAGTTATAAGGAGCCTTTAAAACTAGACGTAGCTGATTTGAATTTTTAGGGGCCCCAAAGCCTTGCTCATCCTAATGCCCAAAAAATGCAAATCTGGCTCTGCTCATATAAAATATGTTACCTTATTTTCTTTTATCTTCTATTACAGGTTTTCATATCATTTTATCTCTATTCTTAAGTGAAATGTAAGAAAATAGAACTCTATTTCATTTTGCTGCTTTAAAATCTTTAATTTTTATTAGTGATATAGTAGCAAAACAACATTAATTGAGGTAACATTAAACAATTGACAAACTGTATCAGTTTGCAATTCATAATTAAAATACATATAGTTTTATTTTATGTGCACTTATTTATTTTATATAAATATTTAATTTTTATCAACTTGATAAAATTTAAATATTTATATAAAATAAGTGCACATAAAATAAAACTATATGAATATTAATTATGAATTGCAAACTGATACAGTTTTTCAATTGTTTAATGTTACCTCAATTATTTTAAATAGGTATATTGATATAATATTAAAGAATATAAACTAACAGAATGTAAACATAATCAAGAATTTAAAAGGATAAGGACACAATGTTCAATTATGAAACAAAATAGTGATGTAATCACAGCTAAACACAGAAAAAAAAGAAATATCAAATATTATGTAAATCAATATAGAAAAGAATTTTGAGAATTGTACAATCCAAAATCTATTAATGAGTGATGGCAGTTTAGACCTTCAATTCGAAATGTATATATTCATTGGAAAATAAAAGATTTTAAGCTGTTGTTGTTTGAGTTGATTGAGAAATAGATAAAAAAAAAAAACTATAAATAAACTAATGCATAATAATCTTCATAAAAGCATTAATAGTTATGATTCCTTTTATTATAATAAAATTTAAAAATAACTGCAAATTTTATATTTTTTATCTTCATTAGATGATTAAAAAAAATAAATATCATTCAATTCAGAAAATTTATTTTTGCATTGTATCTTTTAAATAACTTGCAAATCTGGATTTTTATACATTGTAGCAATCCAAAATTTCTCCAATTCAGTAAAGCATGGATTATTTGTCAATTTTATACTTTTTCTTTTATTTATTATTATTATTTATTAAATAAATATTTTTACCAAAATATAATAATGAAATATAACTTTTTTTTGCCAAAATTTTTATAAATATAAAAATTAGTAGTCACACATTAGCAACTTAGCATATGGTTAGCATATGTGTGACTTTTAGGTTATAAAAGCAGAGAAGAATAAGAAAGTTTTGAATATAAAAATTAGTATTTTACTAAACCAAAGTTAGTATGTTTCTGATAAAAAGAATGATCAGTGAATGATCGGTTAACAAATAGTTCAGGTAACAAACACTTTTATAAAAGATTTTTGTTTGGATAATGAAACTTCACAGAACAAACCGTGGAACCCATGCACTAACGGAATGACAGGTCAGCCAGATGGCCACATGGTAAAGTTGTGGATAACATCCTGGAGGATCCGGGTCCCATTCCTCCAATTTTTTAGATGTCCGGCCCAGCCCATTGAACTTCATCCTTCAACCATCTGATTGACTACCCCAGCCTGTGATGAGCTCTATAAGTAACTGCCACCAGATAAAAATATCTCATGAGGATAAGGCGGTTTAACTAACCTAATGGAATGATAGGCTTAGGTTTTGTGTGTTCGTGAACATATAGGTAAGGATGGGAGAACAGTAGTTTTTCCCAATTAAAATGAACTCAGAGACAACTTAAAACAAATCAAAGATTTATTAAGTTAGAGAGAGATTTTACAATTTTTGGTGTTAGAATGGCACCCATACCAAGTTAGTAAGAGAGAGATTTTACATTTTGGTCTTAGAATGCACCCATACCAAGATTGGTCTTAGAATGACACCCATACCAGGTTGGAGATTTTACAACATTTTGGTCTTAGAATGCACCCATACCAGGTTGAGCTCAATAGGCTTGGGGATCTCTACAATAACAATGCTATTAATCACTTCTGAAAAATCCGAAAGAAGAGAGAAAAGCAATCGACATTGGACAGATTCTTTAACAGAAAATAAACGTAATAGATTAAAATGCAAGACTATGCATGTATATATTATGGTTATTACATATAAATAAATGTATTAAGAAATTATATAATTATTTATTTATTTATTTTTTGGGTCTCCAGAATGAATCCATCAAATTTCCATAAAAACCTATGGTAAATTGATGATCGGTTAACAAACAATTTGGATAATGAATATTTTCTTTGAATGGATTATGTACGTTAACCGATCACCACTGTAATAGAAGTTCTAAAAATATTGAATTTTCTTAACAAAGTGCAAATGTTAGCATTTGGCTTAATCAAGCTTTGAAAGGATGCAGAAATAAAGATGGTCAAACTTCTCAGAATGCACATCTGATAACAATTTTTCACAGAATCTGTAAACTTTTATTCTATAGAATAAAACCAATTATTGTATTTGATGGACACCCACCCGAATTAAAAAAACAAACATTGGTGAGTAAAATTTAAATATTTTTATGTACAATGATCAGTTTTCAAATAAAAAATAATTGAATAGTAATTTAGTACATAAAAAATTTTTTATTTGGAAATATTTTATTTAATATAACTATACATGTAATTTAGTACTAAAAAATTTTTTATTTGGAAATATTTTATTTAATATATTAATATTAACAACTGTTGACAATAATCTTCATAAAATTAATAAATGAATGCATAATGTAATGATGTAAGTATATTTGGAATATTGGCAAAAATCAAATATTGTATGAATCATTATTTTATCACCAAAGAGTTGACTAAAATGTCACCAGCCTTTGGAGTTCGTGATATAATGCATTGCATTTTCTATGCTTTTTTTGAATTGGAATAAAAATCTTAAATTTATATTTCTAACAAAATATTTGAAAATAATAATATTTTAGATTAAATAGAATTGATGTATTTCTCTGAGAAACTTCAGTAATAAACTTTTTATGAAAATTTGTCCAGAAAAGAATTAAATTATTTACACAGATGGATAAGCAAACATGCTGGAACTGGTTATTTTTGTTATTACAAATACACTAAGCACTTAATAATATAATTCAGAACATTTATTTATTTAGTTGTATGCATTAAAAATAATTATTCTTCTAATAGTTGTTTTTATTATTTTAAAGCAAATATTCTATACTACATATAAAATATTTGTCAGTTGTATAAAGTAGAACCTTGATTAAATGTGCTTTTATTAATTGAGATCTTGCTTAACTGAGCCACATGCAAGAATCAAGGTAGTCACAAAATAGCTATGATGGTGATGATGTGAGACAAATGATTTGTTGCCTGTTAATTTTTACTTTTCATCTCATGTAATTGCCTATTTTTTAATTTTTAGTAAAGGTATTTTAAGTAAGTGACTTGATGCTAAGGAACTGGTATGATCATGCAGCAGCAGTAGCAGACTGTATATCTTCACTCTCACATAGAAAATTGTTAATTTTTTTTTCCAAAATAAATATCTTATGTATTCTAAAAACTTTTAATTTGTTTTCTTTTCACTTTTTATCAATACATAGTATGCAAAAATAAAATTGTATACTATCCCTTAATATAAAAAATATTATTATTTGGTGGATACATAATGTATATCTTTAAATTCTGTTTTGATTAAATTTCATTTTATATAAATTTTTAACATTTTTGTTGTATTTATATATATTTTGTTATACTATGTGCTCTTAGAAAAGATAGTTTGGCTGATTTTCATATAGCTCGAACAATTTATATTACTAATTTCAACAAACAAAAATAGTAACTCCATAACTTTATTTATGAATCAAAAGACAATGTTTAACAGTTAATTGTCCTTTTAATCTCAGAAAAAATACTGTATATATATATTTTTGACAAAGACTCTATTAATTGAATTTTCAAGTATTCAAGATGATCATAGCCCATTTTCTCAAGTAATTGAAGTTCTACTCTATAATGCTTTTGTTTTATAAGGAAAATAAAACAAGGAAAATTATTATTTTTTATAGTTCTTTTATCTATTACTAATTAATGAAATTTTGTTGACAATTTTTTAACCATTACAATTAAAAATTTTCATGTATTGAAATGAAGAATTATTATTTTCAGCTTGAAAGACAGAAGCAGAGAGATCAGGTGCAAAAAAGCAAGAAATTGTCACATTATGTTTTAAAAAAATATTTGATGGAACAGTTGAAGAATGGTAAAAGTAATCATTGCAATGAAAAACCAGTTAATGAAGAGGGCTCAGCTATTTATAGTAGTGAAAATGTTAAAAACAAGTAAGTAAATTAAAATAATATAATACAATATAGGAGTCTCCAACTTATAATAAGAATTTATTCAAAAATTTTGGTCACAATTTGAATCATCATCAATTCAGAACATGATTTCCCATAGATACAATTTTATAAAAGGAGGTTAGATTCCCAAGCATGAAAACTCAGAATATTGATATTTTTTAAAAAGTTGTAAAGTACAGTAATGTTGAATAAATGCTGTTTATAAAAATAACAAAGTTCTAAAGGTTTTTTTCAAAAATTTTGGTCACAATTTGAATCATCATCAATTCAGAACATGATTTCCCATAGATAACTGAAATCAAACCAGTTGGTTTGATTTGGTGATTGTGCCTGATGATGGTCTGTGACCGAAAATGTTAGCAAGTTTTTTAGAATAAAACCTTTCTTCTATACTGCTAAATAGTGCTGAGTTATCATTATATCTTATAACATTATCAGCCAATTCAAAGATTATATACTCTGATGATATTAATATAAATATATATATAAAATTTAAATATTTAAAACAACTTACATATGACACTTAATTTAGCAACAGATGAAGCATCTCCAATTTCATTAACTGCAACAGCTTTATATTCACCAATATCATCTACTGTTATATCATTAATAAATAATTGTATTTGTCCATTTTCTTCTATTTTTGGAAAGATTCTCTCGCTATATTCAATTTTCTTTCCATCTTTAAACCTAATACAGATTATTATTTATTAATAAATAGTTTTATCAAATCTTAACAAAAATAAATAAATAAAAATTAATCAACTAAAGCCAAACTTTTGCTTTATTGCTGAGTATGGCCCAAAACAGAATAGCCGGTAACAGCAGAGCATTTAGACAAAATTCTAAATTTGCTGACGATGCCAACATGGCACCTATGAATTGACAGTTGTGAGAGTTGAAATGAAGTCTTGTGTTTGAGATTTATGAGTAAAATAAAAGGAAAAAACCGTCACCGCTGCCGGATATCTCGTTTTGGGATATGTGGTTTTGGCTCCTATCCCCACTCTCACCATCAAACGAAGAATTTTGAAGATAGATCGCAAACTCATTGTTAAATATAAAGTCGATCTTAATGACAAACAAGTTGGCCACCCCTGCCATAAAGTACTAGTGTGTCATAAGATACAACCATAAATGACTGCATAGTAAAGCCATTACTGAATAGAATCATGTAGAATGTCTTACAAAAATTCTCAATTTAAAATTTAAAATAATTTTAGTAAAGCAATTCAGCACTCATGTTTATTTCTAATGGCCGGATTTGCCATCTCAAGTTATATGAAGAGTTGACGAACCCAAAGTAAAAATTAACCCAGGGTTGTTTTGCAAGTTTTTCGATATTCGTATTCCCCAACATTTTCAACTCTGTAGTTTTTGAACTCGAGGATTACTTGCCATTTGTACCACTGATGTCGAGAGTTAACGACAATTTCATTTCTATTGGATGTTACAATTGGTTGGAGATGGTCACATGACAGTAATTAGGAAAATGGAGCAAGTTATAAATATGTGAAAACATTTCACCAATTTTGAAAAAGAATTCTTATTAGAATTAGTAGAAAAATACAAAGATGTGATAGAAAACAAAAAGACTAATGCTGTGTCGATAAAAGAGAAACAAGAAGTTTGGAAAAATATTGTTAAGTGTTTATTCGAATATAATACTCTGATATAAATACAGTACCTGTATATCTGTATATTAAAGTGGCATCTATTTCTTATATAATTTGTAATTTTTTTCATTACAGAAAACAAATATAATAGCATTCCAGGCGTGTCATGTAGAAATAGTAAACAGTTATGGAACTGCTATAAAAATTAAAAAAAAAAAGCTACAAAAGATTGTACTAATAATAAAATAAACATTTATCAAACAAGAGATGGAAGAATAGAATGCCAGAAAGTCTTGAAATAGTTTTTTCTTCGAATTATAATACGTCTTGTCATGTCATTTAATTTCGTCTAATAAAGTACTAGTGTGTCATAAGATACAACCATAAATGACTGCATAGTAAAGCCATTACTGAATAGAATCATGTAGAATGTCTTACAAAAATTCTCAATTTAAAATTTAAAATAATTTTAGTAAAGCAATTCAGCACTCATGTTTATTTCTAATGGCCGGATTTGCCATCTCAAGTTATATGAAGAGTTGACGAACCCAAAGTAAAAATTAACCCAGGGTTGTTTTGCAAGTTTTTCGATATTCGTATTCACCAACATTTTCAACTCTGTAGTTTTTGAACTCGAGGATTACTTGCCATTTGTACCACTGATGTCGAGAGTTAATGACAATTTCATTTCTATTGGATGTTACAATTGGTTGGAGATGGTCACATGACAGTAATTAGGAAAATGGAGCAAGTTATAAATATGTGAAAACATTTCACCAATTTTGAAAAAGAATTCTTATTAGAATTAGTAGAAAAATACAAAGATGTGATAGAAAACAAAAAGACTAATGCTGTGTCGATAAAAGAGAAACAAGAAGTTTGGAAAAATATTGTTAAGTGTTTATTCGAATATAATACTCTGATATAAATACAGTACCTGTATATCTGTATATTAAAGTCATACCTATTTCTTTATAATTTGTAATTTTTTTTTCATTACAGAAAACAAATATAATAGCATTCCAGGCGTGTCATGTAGAAATAGTAAACAGTAATGGAACTGCTATAAAAATTAAAAAAAAAAAGCTACAAAAGATTGTACTAATAATAAAATAAACATTTATCAAAAGAAGAATGTTTGAAGAATGGATGCCAGAAAGTCATGATTATCTAATTCCTTGAAATAGTTTTTTCTTCGAATTATAATACGTCTTGTCATGTCATTTAATTTCGTCTAGGAAATCCAAATATTCTAATTCTTTCATCATTTCGTTCTCTCTACAGGACTCCTACAGCACACAGTCTCCATTTTTAATCAAATGTGCATGCATTAACCCTGAGTTTCTCAAACAACCAGCTATCAGTTAGGTAGTTTCATTTGACTTGGAACAAAGTTGGTGAATATGAATTTAGCTATAACTCCTCATATAACCCTAACTCTACCAATAACTCGAGATGGTGAATACAAGTGTAAAAGTTGTTTATTTTCACTGCCATTAATATTAATCCTAATAATATCATAGCATTTTAAAAAATCAAAAATTGCAAGTAAGGATAAGCTATTATTCAAGTTTTAAATTAAATGTCCAATCAAAAACTAAAGCTTTAGCAAAACGTCAGAATACACTTTTTATATTCTGTTAATATATTATTCAAAAAATAAATTTACAAACATTTCTGCTAAATCATTCTGAAATTTTCACATTTAATTAAAAAAATGTATTCTATAACAATTTATTGAAAAACAAATTGATGATACATAGCAATTGTAATGATGTTACTATAAAATGCTTTATGTAAAGCAAATATAGCCATCCCCAATATAGCCAATATTTTTGATCAGTAACAATTTATTGAAAAACAAATTGATGATACATAGCAATTGTAATAATGCTACCATAAAATGCTTTATGTAAAGCAAATATAGCCATCCCCAATATAGCCAATATTTTTAATCAAGTTGTATGAAAATTATATAAATTTGCAATTTATATATGTAAATATAAAAAATTTTGTAATTAATAAATATAGAATGATTATTGATTTTTTCCCCTTATTCTGTTTTGTTCAAGACCATAGATTTGTAATGTCAGTGATTGGAGCCTGCTAGTTTAGTTTTCTTCTCAGTCAGATATAAAGTTTAGTGTTTTGGACTTGTTTCATTCACTTTAGTTTTATTTTCAGATAAGTATTAAAATTGATATTGATAATTTAGTTATTAGTTAATAAATGGAACCACACTGGCTAAAATTTACTTGATTATTAATTTTGGTTTATTCTAAATTAATTAATAATTATCTGATATTTGGTTATTATTTGATATATAGTTTTATGTATAACCTTAATGAAAATTTTAACTTAATATAAATAACAAAAATGTATGCAGAAAAATAATTGTATAGTAATATTTCTCAAATTAAGAAATTGAAATTATTATACATATTATGCTACTATATGATTCCCTAATTTAATTGTGAATATTCAATATAATAAATATTGCAACTCAACCTAACTACAGAAATATTAACCAAATAATCTAAACCAACCAAATGAATTATGTAATTATTAATCCTATAGAAGGTGGCATAGTAGCAGTAACATTACCAATAGAACATATGTTAATAAATCCTTGGAAACATTAACTGAATGAATAATCATAATCACATCATTAAGGATTCAAATACAACTAAACCAGATTTTCCCAACCAGAGTCCAAAGAAGCTTTGAGGAGGTCCACAAGAAAAAATTGCAGCCAGATATTAAAATACTAATATTAAAACATAAGCCATATGCATATATGGGGATCCATGTATGTAAAGTTAGGACTTGGGGTCCACAGTAAAAAGATTGAGAAACGCTACACTAAACCAACCAAATGACCTATAAAAAAACTTATTTATTTTAAAATTAAATTCGGTCCATGTATGTAAAGTTAGGACTTGGGGTCCACAATAAAAAGATTGGGAAATGCTACACTAAACCAACCAAATGACCTATAAAAAAACTTATTTATTTTAAAATTAAATTCAATTTAATAATCATTTATTAATTTGAACTACAATACTACCATCTATATGTTTAATAATTACTTAATTCATTTGATTAATTAACTAATTATTTATTTAATTAATTAATTAAATTTTGTCCAAGTTAGTGCGATCTAGTGTGGAAATACATTGTCATGAAATTAGTCAAAAATTAAAGATCAGTTATTAAGATTGACTTTTAATTTTTTGACTAATTTCTAGAAATAAAAATTTGCCTATGCTCAGTATCAAATCAAAAATTTTGGACTAATAACCCAGCATCTTAACCAGTTAGACTGCTAAAGCATCAATCAGATTTCAAATTTGGGAAGTTTATGTAGCTATTAATTTAGATAGTTTATTGAATCAGGTTGGCACCAATATTCCTAAATGGACTGACTAATCTAAGCAGACAATTATGATTATTAAATTACAGTTTAATTCTAAAATAATCCACTAGGGATCATTTAACTGTTTTAGTAATATTTTGATTGTAATTTCCTTAATTAATTTGTATTATTCCGTTCATTATTGATGTTAAATTTATTGGTTTTTTTTTATATCAACTTGAAGAAATTTGGTCTTTCTATAATTTTAGTTAATATTATCATCATGTAGTGGAAAATTACATGAATGAATGATAAGCATAGTTTTACATAATAATTCTGTTTCAGAACTTTTATTTAAATCTAAATTAAATAAATTATTTACTATTATATTAAAGATTTGTAAAAATAGAGTTCTTTTTCATTAAATGAATACTAAAACTTCTTATTAAGAACCAATTTTATGGCCAATATCTCTTAAGTAAATAAATATTAATTATGCTGAAAATCCCAAAGTTATATAAATGGAGCTTTCAATAGAACCCTACATAAATCAAAACATGCATATATCAGAACATATCTTATACAGTACTAATGCAATATTCCTCAAATTGCTTTGCAGGCCAAATGCATAATTCAAAAGGAAATGAAAGGCCAAATATTTTTAAACAACATTACAATGAAAAGAAAATATTTATTTGTAATTACTTTCATTTTTTCTTACAAAGATATTGAAATAACATTATATAATTATGAGATTATAAAACAGTTTTTTATTAATGTTAAATTGTAATAATTTTCTGACTGTAATATGTATGTAAACAAATAGTTAAAACATCTTTGTGGACCATACAAAATTGCTTTGCAGGCCAAATCCAGCCCACAGGCTGCCAGTTTGAGATCACTGTACTAGAGTGTCACAAAGATATAACAATAAAAATAATTATATTAAAGAATGAGGTTAGATTAGTTGTAGTTAAGATGCCATATTGCAAATGGGATATACATTATCCAGCAATGGGCAATTTTAAAACACATCACAAGATGAAAATACCATGGTGAGGTCAACTGGAAGGTTGAAAAATGGGATTCAATGGAACAGGACCAGATTCTCTTAAAAAAGGAGGTGTGGGATCTGGAATTGAATTCAGATTCTCAAAGATGGGTAAATATTTGCTTTAACATGTGGCTATGCAGTTGACTCTACAAAATAAGAACATAAAACACATTCATCAATGGTAAATAGTGTAATTAGGAAAAAACAGTTGTACACCATATAGCTACACAACATATCAATATTTTCATACATTTTTTCATATCTCTGCATTATAAGTCTATTCTCTTTGATCAATAAATTATTCTTGTAAGTCAAGAAATTCCACATAGATATGGACAAGGATTAGGTAAAATGGATACGAAACTCCCATAGGATAGCATTAAACTCGTTTCTGAAGCGCCCCTAGTGTATGCAGGAAAGAACTAAACGCATCACGTATAGCCGACTTTCAGGGGTAATCCCAGTCGTCCCCCACTTTATAGCTTTTAAGCTAACCTTTAACTCCTAAATTATTATTTTTATTAATTAGCATTAATTTTTTAATAAATATATTATTTTGGAAAGGAAATAAACATTAATTAGGAATAAAATAATTTTATTAAAAAAATTTTTCTAAATACGTTTTAATACATTTTTAAAATTTAGCAAATCTACACTTGTACCTTTAAAAATATTAATTTTTAAAATGACT
Source organism: Olivierus martensii (assembly GCA_000484575.1). Classification (NCBI taxonomy): domain Eukaryota; kingdom Metazoa; phylum Arthropoda; class Arachnida; order Scorpiones; family Buthidae; genus Olivierus; species Olivierus martensii. Next base: position 22,933 of record AYEL01056321.1, read on the forward strand.
TTGTCGTTAATTTGTAGGAATCAGTTTTATTACACACCATAAAGCCTTTTGAACAATATTTGTTCGTCGGCCATTTTTAAATTCTACATTCGAAGAACGCATAAGACGGCAGATGATTACAATACTATTATGCTATTATTACACATATCTTCCAGCATCTCTGGGAAATCGGAAGAATGATATTTCTGGTGTTTTCTTCTTATAATTGCTGCAAAAAGAAGCAGCACAACAGCAGTGACCACCGGACGCCATCTTTTCATAAACACTAATGCCATCTAGTGGTTGCAGGAAATGGAGTTTAAAAAATCGGCGAAGATTCGTATCCATTTTACCTAATCCTTGGATATGGACGTATATATGTGAGGGATTGTCTGTATATAATATAAAAACATAAAAAACTGATTTTTGAATTTTCACTTTTAGTTTCTTCTTTATATCGTAACAAAATATAAAAAAAAGAAAACATATATAACAAATGTATGAATATATAAATAATCAATTTTATATTAAACATATAGTTTAAATAGCTTCAAATGAAATTTCACAAAATCAAATAAAAATAATACATAAAGTTATGGACGTATATATGTGAGGGATTGTCTGTATATAATATAAAAACACAAAAAACTGATTTTTGAATTTTCACTTTTAGTTTCTTCTTTATATGGTAACAAAATGTAAAAAAAAGAAAACATATAACAAATGTATGAATATATAAATAATCAATTTTATATTAAATATATAGTTTAAATAGCTTCAAATGAAATTTCACAAAATCAAATAAAAATAATACATAAATTTAAATTTCTTATGAGATAAAATAGCACAACTGATAGGAAAACTTTTCATAGAAATATTTTCAATTCTATAAAAATATTTCTCAATCATATATAGATTAATGGTAACAATGCCAAAATAATCTGATTAAAGAAATAAAATTCCGCATGAAATCATGTTTTATAAACAAACAGTTGTACACAATAAATTTTTAAAAATAAAATTCTATATTAAATTCTACTGTTTAACATAAAAAAAAACCAGTAATATTTTATGTTGTTTCTTATTACAGATAACCTCTCAATTATTTAAGATTGCTTAAAATATCAATCTACTTATTTATAATTTTATAAAAAATTATAAATCAACATTTTGATATGTTAATATTTAATAATAAAAAAAATTAAAATCTTATATTATGAAAGTTAAAAAAATTTATACCATGTGACATCTGGCTTGGGTTCTCCTGAAACTTTAGCTTGAAATGTAACTTTTTCTTTTTCTTTGCATTCTATATTCTCCAAATTTTTGATGAAATTAGGCTTTGACTTTTTAACTTTTGCTATTGAAAACATTTAAATTTAATTTGATTACAAAGCTTATTTTTTATTTTTAATAAATAATAGTTTAAAACTATAAATATATATATTGTCAATTATTTAAATAAGATTTAGAATTTTGCATAGCAATTATTCATAACAGTTTTATGAAACAGTATATTTGTTCATACAAATAAATATGAAATCTTCCATTGCATTTTTTTGTTTTTGCAGCCATAAATGAATAATATAATGAAGTAAAGAAAACAGCTCAAAAACAGACTGTCTTTGATCTGATGATTATCCCAAAGGAGGGCCAAAAATATTACTGCAAGAAAAGAATAACTTCTGCAATTTTTGAACTATTTTCTTGAATGATTCATTTGCTGATATGGAATCATTTATAATTTCAAAACTAATTGAGACTAAACAATTTAAATAAGATTTTATTCACCATATAACATTTATAAACAAAAATAAATGATAAATAATGATTTTATTTAAATTATTATACAGGTGCAGTTAATCACTTAGCTATAGCATAGCTTATATCTAAATATTACTTTAACCTAGTAATCAGATATATTCTATGTTAGATTATGAAACTCCCTTATTATTCAAACTACATCTTTTTTATTCATTATTTTGGACCTAACAAATTATATACAATATATAGATTTAGATTCTAATACCAAAAATAATGATCTGAATAATTCATTGCATATAAAATTTAAAGATTATACTTACGTTCCACATTCACTTTACTTTGGCTATCTGCTTTTCCTTTATTGTTACTTGCTAAAACAGAATAATTTCCAGCATCATTTAAATTTGGCTGATTAATGATAAGCTTTGTGGAACCATCTGGCTTATTTTCTATTTTTATTCGATCTGATGGTTTTAATTCATTACCATCTTTCATCCTAATAAATATTATAATACAAATATATAAATTAATATAAAATCTTATCAAATTTATTTTCTCTTAAAAAATATAATTATATAAAATGAAAAATTATTTATAATAATTATACATTCCGCAGGAACAATAGAACCAAGTACTATTATGGAACTGTTGTGGACTAATTACAGATATTAAAAATGTTTAAATTGTGTTAAAATATTCTTATACTGTTCTTGATACACTGATTTAATTTTATAAATTTCACATAAAAGATTATTACATGAAATTAAAATATTGTAAAAATTCATAATATTGATCAAAATTATCTTGATATCAGATATTTTTCTGTATATATATATATAGTAGATCCTCATTTAACATTGAGGTTAGATTCTTGAAAATAATGATTTTAACTGAAATGATGTTAAGTGAAATCAAAATCCCCATTGACTTAGGAACCTATCCCTTGGAAAAGTCTTATATGCTAATTTGATCCCAAGTCTTTAATTGGAAAGCTTGCAGAAAGACTGAAAAAGAATATACATGTAATGAATGAAAGTTTGCCTTTATCAGTTCCATTATCATGAAGTGGTGTGTAAATAATAAACTTTAAATTTGTAAAAAGGTAATATCTAACTTTATGTATACAGTTACAATCAGATTATCTGTTGTTACTTAATATCTATTATTTTATTATTATTTATCATTTATTATATTTTACTTCCATTTTAGTGCTATGTGCACCCATATGTCTTTGTTGGCTGCTTGCCAGAAATGTGCATTATTGAATTTTTAAATTTGTGTGTTCTAAGAACAATATATGTTCCTATGTTTATTCTTATTTTGTAATGTGGCCTGTTAAGGGCAAAAGCACTTTTCAAAAAGTTGTTTTATGCATGTTTTAATGTAAATAAAAGCTTCTTTTTCCTACATACTACGCATTAAGTAAATTTAATGCACAGTATGTACCAAATTAAATTTTTAATAATATAAACTTTACATAAATATTACAATAACACACAAGTACTTTCTGTCCCACAATATATGAACCAGCTTCAGGTAAAAGACTGAAAGAGAGTACTATTATTGTTTGTTGTATTATTTATTTTATCATAAAGTATTTTATTATAAAGTTTTTTATAACATGATAAAAAAATTGCAACTAATATTCAATTTATAAATAAATAAATAACTATAAATATAATATAAATTATATATGATTTCTTATATCACAGAATGTATCCCCCTTGTTGTATGGGAATTCACTGTATTTTTCTTCATTATCATTCTCACATATATGTTTAAAAATTTAAATAATAGTGATTTAAAAGAGCAGAATATAAAGCTTTATTTCATTAAAAAGATATTAAAATTTTGATTAGTAAAATTTCTCTAAATTTTTACTTTCATTAAATTGTATTTTGCTTTAAAAGAAAAGTATTTATGGAAGATGACATAGAACTGTAAAGTTTAAAAGTATTATTTCTTTTTCACATTTTTATTTCTTTTTCTTTTAATTTTAACTTATAAAGTATTTTTAGCTTACTTTATTTTAAAAAGTAAAATAGGGCTTGCAAGATCACCATGCTATTTTGTTTATGTATCTTTTTCTTAACTTTTGAATCAATTTAAAGATTTTTATGAAATTCAGCAAGGAAGTCATACTATTAAAAAACAATAATTTTAAATCCATATCTTTAACTATTTATATGTAACCAATAATATGTATATCAGAAAATTAGGATTAGTTAATTAAAAACTTTTTGATTTATAATATTAATTTAAAAATATAAATAAAAAGTTTTATGTTTTTGTTTAAAAGAAAAACATCTTATAATAAAACTGAATACAGTGTAACCTGTCTAATAAGACCAGCAACGGGTGGTCAATGATCGGTCTCAATAAGCAGGTGGTCTTTGATGATAGGTTTCTTCTAAATTTATTTAAAATAGCATAAAGTAAATTACATAATAAAAAAAAGCATATTTTATTTTTAAAGAAATCTCAGTGAAGAAATAGCATAAATATCATGAATAATTTTAAATACATAAAATAATGACATTATGTCATTATTTTATGTTTTCCATAACATAAAATAATGACATAATGTACAAAATACTGTATATTTTAATTAAAGAAATCGCTAACTAATGTTTGTCGTAAAGCATTTCTTTTTTGTTTTACAATATTTTGTTCAAGAGTAGTTTGAACCAAAAGTAACTGTTTGAAGCATTCTTGCAAAGACTCCTTAACTAACTCCTTATGCACTAATGTATGTTGAATCTGAGTTTTGCTCACTTTGAAAATATCAGCAATAGCTCTGTGATTTGTTTTCTTCTTCGCTTAGTCTGATAACTTCTATTCTGTCTTTCAATTCAATTCTTTTCATTTTGAAATGGCCTCAGATTTCCTTTTTCTTAATTAATTTTGCACTCTAAATTATGATCTGTCCCAGGTAAAAAAGTACAGATACCATATTTGATTTCTGATTGGGTAAAAAATATGACAAGATAGGAATAGGACAAGATAGGAAATAGGGAAACACGTGCAAAATCATGTAAAGAGGTTATCGCCAGTTTTACAAATGTGAGATTTATAATTTAAATTATGCAATATTTCTAGTTATTTTAAAAACCCTGGTCTCATTAATAAGGTGCTATGGAAACCTGATGGTTTCTTTAAAATAGTAGTCTTTGTCCCATTATACAGATGGTCTCAGGTTATAGGATTTTATGTATAGAATTTTAAAGGGCATTTCTGAGAGTCTTTGTCCCATTATACAGACATAATGGGACAAAGAAATTTTTTAACAAAAAATTTTTGTTTAAAAATTGTCTCGTGAATGAACTGCTTGAGTACAGGGCATTTCTGAGTTCTAGTCTTAAGCACAGGTGGTCTTTGGGACAGGTTACACTGTATATAAAAATATTTTTCAAGATTTTTGTCATTTGTTCATCAGATATGCTTTAAACAAATAAGAAATGGAACAATAAATAAAATTTCTATTAATAACTAATCTAATAGCAAGCTTATTAATCTAGTAATGATCATCATCAATATTACTTAAAAACTTTGCTTAAAAATTATATTTTCAATTATAATACAGGTGTCCCTCCCTTTACACGATTAATTGGTTCTATGAAATAATCCCATAAAGTGTGTTGAATTTAACATGGGTGAGAGAGGGCCGCCCTTTAAAATTCTATACATAAAATCCTATAACCTGAGACCAGTATATAATACAGGTGTCCCTCACTTTACACGATTAATTAGTTCTATGAAATAATCCCATAAAGTGTGTTGAATTTAACATGGGTGAGAGAGGGATAGGGGTTATTTTCAATTACAATACAGGTGTCCCTCACTTTACACGAATAATTGGTTCTATGAAATAATCCCATAAAGTGTGTTGAATTTAACATGGGTGAGAGAGGGATAGGGGTTTCTTCAGAAGGATAAAAAATGAAAACTTTACACTTATGAACAAAAGATCAAATTTTAATGATGAATGGTTGGATGAATGAATTTAATTAATACAAGTCATAAATAAGTAAACACTACACAATTCTGACAGTCTTTAAATTAATATTGAGTGAATTAGGTCTGGTGAGTCTGGATCATTTCTCTTACAGGCAGCATTCTTCCTCTCTCTATAAAATTCTTTATAGAAAGCCAAAGAATTCTGAACTTCTCTTGCAACTTTGGTGTTTCTAGTCTTATTAGGATCATTTTCTTCAATTATTCTGATGGCACTATCAATATGTTTAAAAAACTCATATCATTTGTTTTGTTGAAAGTTGTTTGATGGGCTCAGCAACAAAGGGCTTCTGACTTTCATATATTGTTTTCCATTTCCAGAAGCTCTTCATTAGTTGAGCTCTGATGAGTGCGAGCAGTTCATTCACGAGACAATTTTTAAACAAAAATTTTTTGTTAAAAAATTTAAAAAGTTAATTTACTTTTTAAAATCGCATTATAGCAGAAACGCGTAAAGTGAGATTGCGTATAGCAAGAGATACTTGTATATTGAAATATATTTATCTCTAAAAGTAAATAATGCATTAATAATAATAATTCTTTCTTTTACCATTTTATATCTGGTTTTGGTTCTCCATCAAATTTAGCTTCTAATTTTAAAATTTCTCCTTCCTTTATTGATAAAGTACCAGGAAGAATTTTTTGCACTGTTGGTGGAACTTCTACATGATATAAAATAAAATTTATAAATATTTTATATTGAATTTATCATTAAACGATGAATATTTTATATTAATAATCACTTGAACAAAACATATCAGATTATATCTCAGATTTGCTTTCTAAAAATATTTAGAAAACAAATCTGAGATATAATGACTATTACAAAAGAATATCAGGAAAATAATTAAGACAACATAAATAATTTGTATCTTTTATGTATAGTTACTTAAATTAAAGGTAAATAAGTTATATCTCAGATTTCCTTTCTAAAAATATTTAGAAAGCAAATCTGAGATATGATGACTATTACAAAAGAATATCAGGAAAATAATTAAAACAACATAAATAATTTGTATCTTTTATGTATAGTTACTTAAATTAAAGGTAAATAAGTTTTTTAATTATTACTGAGTATAATTTTGTAAATTACTGATTAATGCATTGTCAAAAATAAATAAATAAATATTGTATGTATAAAATCTTATAACAATTTAAAAGTATTAAAACAAAAACATAAATTAAAACAAAATAAAATCAAAGTTTTGGATAGACATGAAAACTGAAATGAAAGTTATAATTTTTGATTTACGCTTTGGTTGTGAGATCCATTATTATCTATGTTACCATCATTTGATGATAGCTTTTAAAGCTATGCAGAATTGAACTTGAGAAAATTCAAAGGATTATTCAAAGGATGATTTACTTGAGCATTATAACAGCTATGAGTACTGCTATTACTGCTATTCTTGAAGTTTTCTCAGGAATTCCCCCTTGCATTTATATGTTGAGATTAGTGCCAAGATATTCATTATAGCTCCATTATAGTGAGAGAATTTCTTGGATGAAACATTTGAAGTTTGAATAGGACAAGCTATCTAATTACAGCATTCTATCATTTTTTCTTTCATATCAGACATACCCATACTTTGTTCCCTTCTCAAATTTCTCATATACTTCCAGAACATTCTTTTATTCTCTTCAAAATCATTCTGCACCTTTTCATCTCTTTCTCTTGCTACCCTCTATTCATTTGCCCTCATATTTCCATTTAGCATTCCCAAATATGCTTTCTTTTTCTCAGCCACAGCATGTGCCATCTCATCATTCCATCATGCATTCATCCTTCTTCCTACCTATTCTCATTTCACCAATCACTTCTCTTGCAACACTAATTACACATTTTTTAAAACGTGTCTTCACATCCTCTACACTGCATATTTTCTCATCCACTGGATCCAGCTTTTCACACACTTTCTTTACACATTTTTTAAAACGTGTCTACACATCCTCTACACTGCATATTTTCTCATCCACTGGATCCAGCTTTTCACACACTTTCTTCTCATATATCACTTGCTTCACATGAGATCCTCACTTTCATTCATATCCATACTTCTTTTGTCCTCTTAACATTTCTCCATCCCTTCAGTATAGTGATAGTGATCATTATCTAGTGATCACTATAGTGTATACTAGTGATCACTATATACTGATCACTATCTAGTGATCAGTATAGTGATCACTAGATAGTGATTTGAGCTTATTTCTGCACCTCTCATACTCCTGCAAAGGAGTGGCTCAAGCATAGGAACTGAGGAATTGCATCATCCCCAATTTTTCTTGATATATAAATATATTTATTAATTTATTTATATTTGCTTGTAATAATAGTGATCAGTATAGTAATCACTAGATAGTGATTTGAGCTTATTTCTGCACCTCTCATACTCCTGCAAAGGAGTGGCTCAAGCATAGGAACTGAGGAATTGCATCATCCCCAATTTTTCTTGATATATAAATATATTTATTTATTAATTTATATTTGCTTGTAATATTTAATTTTATCATCAACAAGCCTATATAATTCTCTTATTTTATATAAAAAATAATAAAAATCTATCTTGTAGCACTTAGGAGAGTGAAGGATGTTAGCAGCACTGTAATAACAACTACTATGCACAAACATATAAACGTCATAGTGAGATGCATGGATGCAATCTATTAGCATAAAGTGGCACTGTCCGTTGTGCAGTTCCAACATGTTTTAAATGCAGGTTGCACCAATAGTAATGAGTTTGTATTGTTTATTGTGTTTACTCCATCTCTTTAAATAATTGGACATTACAATTAAAGACATAACATTTTGAATTATACTAAATTAGCAGCACTGTAATAACAACTACTATGCACAAACATATAAACGTCATAGTGAGATGCATGGATGCAATCTATTAGCATAAAGTGGCACTGTCCGTTGTGCAGTTCCAACATGTTTTAAATGCAGGTTGCACCAATAGTAATGAGTTTGTATTGCTTATTGTGTTTACTCCATCTCTTTAAATATTTGGACATTACAATTAAAGACATAACCTCTTAGCACTTAGGAGAGTGAAGGATGTTAGCAGCACTGTATTTATTACAGTGCCATATTGCTACTTGCACAAACATATAAACGTCATAGTGAGATGCATGGATACAATCTATTAGCATAAAGTGGCACTGTCCGTTGTGCAGTTCCAACATGTTTTAAATGCAGGTTGCACCAATAGTAATGAGTTAAAAAAGTTATTTATATTTTTATTTTTTATGTATTATTATTCTTAATATTTTTAAAAACTTGTTAAGTTTATTTTATTTTTAATGTTTATTTAATTAATGTTTTATTTTAACATTCTAACATTTCTATATTTAAACTTTAAATTTGTTCTATTTTGGCATTCTTGTGTTCGACAATCTCTTTATGTAAAGTATAGCTGATGAGGACTTAATAAAGTCGAAAGCGCTTCTAAAGTTATGTGTATATTTTTCCACTTTAAATCAGTGCTAGATTGAATAGTATTTTAATTTTAGTAATGAGTTTGTATTGTTTATTGTGTTTACTCCATCTCTTTAAATAATTGGACATTACAATTAAAGACATAACATTTTGAATTATACTAAACTGTATAATTTTATCGATATTAAACAATATCTTTTCATGAAACAAAACAAACAATTTATCTTACTTATTTGGCTTATTGTTTACTTTTATTTAATACTTAAAGGAAGAAGTATTTCAATAAGAAGAATATATTTTATTTTGAAGTAATTTTGAATTGTATCAAACTGTATAATTTTGTTGATAATAAACAATATATTTTCTTTTTTAATTTTTTTTAATTTTTACCATAATTTTGATATTTTACTGAAATATGTATATACTGTATTTAAAGTGTGTGTGCATATTTCAAAAGGTGCAGCACCCCTATGATTTCAAGTCACGAGCCACCACTGCTCCTATGTATATAACCTTCCTTTTTAATCTTTCATCACACACAATCAAGTCAATCATATTTCTCTGATCTCTCTCATGGATCTTCCAGATACTTTGATGGATGGCATTGTGTCTAAAGAAGGTGTTTGAGATAAACAACCTTCTTTCAGCATAGACTTCCTGCAGTTATTCCTTTCATGGATCTTCCAGATACTTTGATGGATGGCATTGTGCCTAAAGAAGGTGTTTGAGATAAACAACCTTCTTTCAGCATAGACTTCCTGCAGTTATTCCCCATTTGTCATTCTAGGATCATCATACTTGTGAATCAATCCTTCCACTCCTTTTCTCTCCTCACCAACTTTGCTATTCAAATTTTTTACCATAATCACTACTCAATCAGTGACATGACTTTCATTTATCACATTATTCAGATCATATCAAAATTAATCTTTTTCATTCTCAGGTTGTATCATCTACAGAAGCATACACCACTATCAGAAACACTCTGTTTAGTCCCAGTTTCATTTTTATTCATATTACTCTATCATTCACACACTTGTATTCTAACATACTTTATTGTTCTTTCATTCATCAACACACCCACACCACTTCTAGCTTACTCATTATCTTTTACCCTAGACTATATTCCCATAATGTCATTTCTTACACATCTTGTATTCTAACATACTTTATTGTTCATTCATTCATCAGCACACCCACACCACATCTAGCTTACTCATTATCTTTTACCCTAGACTATATTCCCATAATGTCATTTCTTACACACACAAATTCATACCTCTTTTGATATGGTTCATTCATACAGATCACATCCAGCCTATATTTAAACATTTCATTCACAAATTCCTGTTCATTCCTTTTCATTTGTCTATTCAAATTCCACATACACAGTCTCCATTCATATTTCTGTTTCCATTCTCATTGTCATTTATCCAGTCTAGTTTTAAATCTGTGTTTGATAGTCCAGTTTTCTTTCCTTTGAGATTTGAAAATTATAAGTAAAAATGTCACCATGTTGGTGATCAGCTAAATAATAGTATAGTCTGATAGAGAGGCTGCCCTCTAGAGCAGGGGTGGCCAACCTGTGGTGCTTGTGCCAATTAGGTGCATTGCACACTGAATTCCAGAGGAAAAATTAAAATTTCTTATATAATTTACCTATATATTATAAATTTGAAATGCCTGCACAAGCATGTTCACTTATAATGCAAGAATGGCTGAATGGATTTTTATAAAACAACTTTTGTTTGTTAGGGGATTTATGCAGGAAGGTTTAAAGACAGATATTGATTATTAGAAATTAATTTTATATATTGTAATTGGCTTAAATTACTTCATATAAAATCCAAAATAGAAGAGCAATGCTATTTGAGCAACCTCATTGGATTACAGTTACCACAAGGGAGATTACTAAGAGGTGGGACCAGTTCCAATTACTAGTTGCACTCACATTTGTGGAGGAGGGTTGGATAGTAAAGGACGGGGAACGCTGGTCAGGCCTAGAATCACAAAAAAATTTTTCAGGAGATGCTGGACCCAGGATGCAAATCTGGGTCATCCTGCGTGGCATGCCAACGCGTTACCACTTGGCTGCCATCATTAGATTACTATGATTGTGTCTTTGTTAACTGAGCAGTCTCGTTGGATCATGATGGCCACATGACCTCAATGAGACTGCTCAGTTACTAAATTATTAGTAGATATCAAGTACTGTGCAGTATATTATTTCGTTAAACTACTGAACTTCAGATTTCATATGTTGGATCATAATGGCCACATGACCTCAATGAGACTGCTCAGTTACTAAATTATTAATAGATATCAAGTACTGTGCAGTATATTATTTCGTTAAACTACTGAACTTCAGATTTCATATTAAAAGGTGTTTTTAAATTTTTTTAATCTTTCTCTAATTTTCTATTGATTATAGCTTGCATTATCTTATTTAGCTACAGTAATATGCTTAAGTTAAACTTTGATTAGGCTTAGTAACCATGTGGTAGTATGTTATTAGAGATATCTCCTCTATATATATACAGTCAATTCTTGTTATTTGCAGATTCCATATTCGCATATTCGACTATTCATGAAAATTTATTTGTAACCACAAAATCGATTTTTGTGGAGCTTTTGTGCTTATTTGAGGACTCCTGCTGAGCGGCAAAAATACTGTTACCAATGTAAACTCTCTCTCTAATAAAGGAAGTTGTTTTTGTCCAAATGTAGTCTCTGAATCGGTCTGCCAGAAAAGTCTCATTACCTGTCTTTGCTCACTCCACAGACTGCAGGCAGGCCAAAAACCTGTTCATATCATCCTCAGGTCCCACAGAAAAATGTGACCTGATGCTTGAATGCAGCCTCAAATTTAGGTGCCAAACTTCCTGTGCATTTACTCCTTACACTGAGATTTTAGATGACTCATGAGGCAAAAAGCAATGCAGACAAGGCTGATGCAGTTTTTCAATGCAGTTCAGAAAGATAATGTGTCAGCTGCCAGATCAAACAACTATCAATCAAAAAGGTTTTATTTACTAAATAGTTAGTGTTTTGAAAAATTAAATAAAGATTACTATAATTATAATATTATATATAGTACACTGCATATACTTTAATTATTTGTAAGTAATGTAATACACACTAAATAAGGTGTCTTTAAACAGAAAAAAACACATAAACCAAGGATGAAAATGTTGGATGAGCAAGCATAACTCTATATTTCTCACTAGCACAATGATTCAGTATTCACAAATAATTTACACGTAACTATCGCGAATAATGAGAATCGATTGTATCTATATCTATACATATAAATCTAACTGTTAATATACCTATATTATCATATTTTAAAAGGGCTGAAGTTTGTATGGCACATCTTAATTAAAAAATGAAAGAATTAGTGCATGAACTATAAAAAGTTGGCCACCCCTTCTCTAGAGGGTCCAGAATCCCTAGGTGCCATTTTGTCAGGGTCCTAACTTTTTGGCCATTATGCAAAGTTGAACTATTAACAGCTCAGAAAGATTACTGGAGTATGCAATCCTCTTGCCACATAAATGCATGAGCCCAAAGGGAAGCAAAATTACCACAATAAAATAATGGGAAGTTAAATTCCTAATATTATAGATATCATATTATAAGAGCTTAGCTTCCATGTATACTCTACTATTTTTTCAAATTCCTGCTATATTGGAAATGTTTAAAATAAATTCAATGGTATCAATTATTCAATTTATTTAGATTTTACAATTGATTTTATTAAGTAATTATGTAATTCATAAAATAATGAAATACAAAATTTACCAATAAGATGCAAGGCTCCTTTACATGAAATTTCACCAGAACTATTCTTAGCTTTGCAGGTATAAGTTCCAATATCATCAATATTCAATCCATGAATTTCTAATTTAAAAATGTCATCTTTATGAGAAATTTTATAGTGATCACTAGCTGTTAAAGGAACATTTTGTTTCAGCCTGAAAAAATAATATAATATATAAGAATATAGTTTTTTAAATGTACAATAAAATTTCAGTTTAATAGACTCTTCTCTAACTGATTGCAGATTTAATAAAAATTAAAAAAAATATTTAGACATAATTTATATTATTTTAAAATTTTTTATTTTGGACTAAACTTGGTCCTCAACTAATATTTGAAATTTATTTTTGACCATCACTATCAATGATTAAAATCGTCTATTAACAGAAAATGGTAAGTACAGTAAATAAACTATAAATTTTTTTTAGATAATTGCATTTTATGTATAGGAAAATATAATTATAATATTTTTCTTAAAAAAATATATATTATTCTGCATTTTTAATATATTGCATTTAATATATTTATTATATTTAAAATATTGCATTTTTCTTAATATATTGTTCTGCACTTTTAAAATACTTTCAACTTTAATGGATTTTCACCATTATTGGACTTCTTCCCCTATTAGTCCATTAAATGGAAATTCTATTGCATAATGTATATAATAAATATCAGGTCACTCATATATAATGTTGTTCTTCACATGTCTCATAGAACTGCTCCTTCTGATAACCAGACAATGAAGTAGATCAAGAGCATGATAAGACATATTGCAAGGTATGCTCTTCATGTAATGTGGGGCAAAGAATAACAATTGTGCATGTATCCCTTATGTTGTTAAAATCTATGGGAAAAGGCAGTATCTGAAGTACTGGCAGTATAAGGCATATTATATTGCATGATTAATTACGGACATATAGCAACTGTACTGACATGAAACATCAACACCATAAATGAGCAGGAAATCCTGAATATCAGAAAGTATCAAGGATGGTGCCAGAAATTCCAATTGGGGAACAGATCCTCATAAATATGCCACATGAAAGACAACCTATTGAGATAGATAATGATATGCTGAAAATTGCTATTGAGGAAAATTCAGAGGTCACAATCAAGGAATTGGCCACAATCATCCATTCATCCCATTCAACTATTCACAAGCATCTATGGGATGTTCATTATATGTAAAAACTGGATAAGCGCTCTCATGAGCTCAAGCCACAAAATCTGCAACAGCTTGTGGACATTTGCATTTCCTTGCTTTCCTGTGAAAAGAGGAAGCCGTTTTTGAAAAGAATGATTATGGAAGATGAAAAATGGATTCTGTATCACAGCATTAAGTGCAAACATCAGTGGCTTCCTAAACAGATTGTACCTGCAGTAGTGGCTAAATTTGGACATTTTCCTCATAAAATTTTTCTGAATGTTTGGTGGGATATGCAAGGCATAATCTATTACGAACTTCTGCCTCTGAACCAAACTATTATAGGGGAAGTTTACTATCAGCAGCTAGACCATCTATACACTGCCTTCAAGAAAAGTATCTTAATCATAAAGGCATGATTATTCAACTGAACAATGTGAAATCACACATAGTCAGAATGATTTGTGCCAAGTTGCAGGAGTTTGGATGAGAAAAACTTTCCTATCTAGCTTATTTCCCTGACCTCACACTATCCAATTATCATCTGTTTCATAGCCTCATACATTATCTTGCTGAGGAAAAACTGAAATGTCAAGGATGTGCACCAAACCTTGTCTGAGTTTTGGATCAAAATCCTTGGACTTCAACTCTGGTATTCAAAAACTTGTTGAACAGAGGGAGAAGATTGTAAATACTGGGAGCATTTATTATGATGATTAAAAGATCTGTTCCAGGAAAATTTTGTTTGTTTTCTTCACTCGTATAAAAAAAAATGACATTATTTATGGGATGATCTGATATAAAGAAAAGTTTTTGCCAATAGTAAATAATGTTAAAACCATTTTTTAGAAAAATCTTACAAATGAATATATTTTTCTCAACTTACAAAATCTGACTTTATATAAAATTTTTTTTATAAAGTCTTTATATTGTTTATCAATATTTGAAGCTTATCATCTTTATAAATTAACCCACTGAAGTCTGTTGACGTGAATGGCATAGCATTAGGCAGAAAAAATATTTTATTTCAGAAAAGAAACATTTTCAATCACTGTCAACTATTTCTTTTCTGAAATAAAAGAAATTTTTCTGCCTAGTGCTGTGCCATTTTTTGTTTTTATAAAAGACAGAATGTCTACAACTGTAGTCATCCCATATTGAGCCGAAACTGAAGAATTCAAATAGTAAAACATATTAATTAGCAGCTATTAACACAACAATACTGATTTAACGTATATTTTTAATCTGCATTTTGAACACTTACGAAATACTATATAAGCAATTTCATGTGAAAATTTCAAAAAATGATAAATTTCAATCTTGAAAATGGGATGGAATGGATTTTAAAATCTGGGGCATTTATTGATACAATATATCAAATCTGGGATGAATGAGCCCCTATTTAATTTCATTACTATAGTCTCTTATTTAATAAATTTACTTCATTTTCTATTTGTGATATGCTTTTATATTTTACAGCAAAATTAATATACATATATATATATATAGCAACATAACTTTAAAATAGACAGAAATATATTTTTATTTCACATTATTTTATAACATTAAATCAAAAATATTCAAAAAAACTTCATGATGTTAGTATTATATTTATTTCAAAGAATTTGTGTAAAATTCTTTAATTTATATACCAACAATTTAAAATAACTTTAAAAAATCTAAAAACACTTTACTAATTCTAATAATATGAACACAGATGCTTTTGATACAGTCATTAACTTTATACTTATTAAAGACAGCTTTCATAATGCATTTTTATATAATAGCTGTACTGAAAAACGCTTGCATTTTATTATATTACTTAGAATTAGTAAAGTGCATTATTAAAAGCTACTTTTTTCATTATAGAGTGCACTATAGAGTGCATTTTTTCTATATAAAAAAAAACTTTATATTTTTAGTTTCAGATTTATATAATTATTAGATTTGAAAAAATATTTTATGATTTATTTTCAATTTAATTATATATTATATATATTTCTTTTGAAATAAGAGATTCAGGCCTAAAATGCATTTTATTGGAAACTCTTTATTAACATTATAACAAATAAAGTTTGTTTGAACTTTCTCAACACCGACACAGACAGTTAACTCACAATTAAACACCACAAAAGTAGCTATGTCTTGACTCGTATCCGACATAGCACTTTGACCCGGAATTACTCCGTGCCCAGATTGAATAATAATAATAATAATAATAATAACTGATAAGAGATTCAGTCCTAAAATGCATTTTATTGGAAACTCTTTATTAACATTATAACAAATAAAGTTTGTTTGAAATAAAGTCTCAAAAATAATCTGTATCATCAAATAATATTTGTCATCATTATAACTTTTATTATTCTAGTATTGTCTCTATTCTATATCTATTGTGAATTTTCTTGATAGTTTGAAGCTTGATTTTTAGCTTTAAATTTTAACAAAGTTATATTCATATTTTTATTAAAAAAGAAACCTAATGTTTATGGAAAATTATAATATATACTTGTGCATGAGCTATCCTATGTATAAGGCATTCCTCTACTTCATAATTTAAAAATCAATAAAAATTCAAAACTACTAGACCAGGGGTGGGCAAATTTTTTTATAGGGGGCTGTATAGAAAAATTTATGGTGGGCCATGGACCAAAACAAAAACAATTGATGTATAGAAAAATTTATGGTGGGCCACAGGCCAAAACAAAAACAATTGATGATAATAGTATTTATTTAAAAAAAAGAAGCATTGGTATTAGATATAATAAATACAGATATGTAAGTACATAGCATTGGTATTAGATATAATAAAATAATGTGGCTGATGTAAGTATACATAGCGTTGGTATTACATATAATAAAATAATGTGAATAAGTATACATAGCGTTGGTATTAGATATAGATCGGAAGAGCGGTTCATAAGTATACATAGCGTTGGTATTACATATAATAAAATAATATAGTGTTAACCTCAGCCTGCAGCCGGGGATTCCACCATTATACTAGACTTATTTCTTAGCAGCATTATAATCATTCCGCATTGCAACCTCAGCCCGCAGCCGGGGATTCCACCATTATACTAGACTTATTTCTTAGCAGCATTATAATCATTCTGCATTTTAAATTTAATTGATGAGGAGGAATCCCAGAAGTTTCTATTGAATTTAAGTACTCCACTGGCACAAAGCTTCTTGCTGTTCGTTTGAAAGTGTATCTGCCTTGAGGCACAGTCACGAATCCCATTTCTCTTCCTTAGCTTTTTTGATTTCATTAAACATAATATCCATTGGCAAATGGATATTACAGCTTAAAAACAGAGCTCGTTTGAAAGTGTATCTGCCTTGAGGCACAGTCACGAATCCCATTTTTCTTCCTTAACTTTTTGATTTCATTAAACATAATATCCATTGGCAAATGGATATTACAGCTTAAAAACAGAAAATTCAGTTTTGTTTTTCTTGCATTAAAGCATGATATCACAGCATAGCAAATCTAAAGCCATTCAGGTAAATTAAAATAAAAGAATTTTATAAATTTATATATAATTATTATCCAGGAATTAGTGACATTACAAATAGGATTGAAAAGTATTTTGTCATTCTTACATAAACTTTATGTACCTGATCTGTCAGATAATAAAGAAACATAATCTAATATTTTTTGGTATTATACAAGTATGGAAAAATAACAACAAGGCCTTTGTAAGAGTATTTATCAATAAAAATATAATCTCTCTTGCATCTAACTTTGTATTTTTCATGTGTGTTACTCTTTTCTGCCCATTTATTATTTTAGAACTGTCTAATTTTGACACATGACTATAAATTATATCTTGATTAATGGGGATATTAGTCAAGATAGTTATGTTTTATCTATAGAGTTATCCCAACCATGTAGATTGAATGGAATATCTATTCAGATTATTTGAATGTTATCTATTTACTGATCACCCTAAACTTTCCTGATTTATCTGTTATCAAATGTCCATACAGGTTAAAAAGTGAAAATTTAATTTTGTTTTCTCAAGCAAAACTGTGATCACACATTTGTGAGATAAAATATTATGGATCTAAAGCCATTCAGATACAAATATAATTGCACTGTTGTAAAGCCCAGAAAAATATTACTAAATGAAAGAAATCAATGTATGGGTCAGAGTTCATAAAAGACAAGAGATTAAATTGATATTGTTTTCAAGATATATATAGGACCTACTTTTTCATATGAATCTTTAACACAACAGAATTGCAGATTATACATTTAATCACATGTCAACAAGTGAATCTTTAACTCTAGTAAATAGTCATTATAATAGTCTATAAACTGCAATTTTCTTGAAACAATCATTTATTTGATCCCTGGTTTTTGTAAACATTAACCTATAGATTAAGCTCTCATTTGGTACTACTTTTGCCAGGTTCTATAATCATTAAAATTGTATCCTATTGGGCTTGAATTCATCTTGCATGCGATTTATTTCTGTATTTTTTGAGTCATTACTCTTTTTCTTGTCATTTTATTATTATTAATTTAACTGATAATCAGGCCATATATGCCTATTGTTTTTTGTTGTTTGAAGAAATGATCATTGTGGTATATTCATTGTGAATGTTTTAACCAATGGAATTATTTAATTTTGACAAGTGATTATAGATTGGTATCTAGACTAATGGAAACATTTTTTAGAAAAATTTAAAAATGACAGCAATTTATATATTCTGGTTGGTTATAATATTCTGGTTCATTTTTAAATTTTGGTACAGATATGAACTGGCAACCAATTTGAATAGTTCGAAGAAATGATCATTGTGGTATATTCATTGTGAATGTTTTAACCAATAGAATTATTTAATTTTGACAAGTGATTATAGATTATCATCTAGACTAATGGAAACATTTTTTAGAAAAATTTAAAAATGACAGCAATTTATATATTCTGGTTCATTTTTAAATTTTGGTACAGATATGAACTGGCAACCAATTTGAATAGATGAAAACTGTGTAATTGGGCTGACTGATGATCAGTTCTCAATCATTCTGAATTTCCCTGAATTTCTCTAAAATCATTACTCTGAATTTCTCTAAAATCATTTGATGAAACTATCCACTGATAAATGGCTGTATAAATAGAAATAAAGGATTACATTTTATTTTTTAGCATGTGAAACAGCACGATGTTATAAACATCACTGATAAAAAATCAGAGATATGTTAAAATGGAAGGTGTTTGTACAATTTATTTATTTTTATTTTAAGTATTATATGTTCTCCTTAAGTATTAAATTACACATAATTATCATTTGAAAGATAAGACAATGACCTAACATATTGATAATTAACCAGAAAGCCAACATTCCAGGCAGATACATCTCACCATCAATTGAATAAATTATAAAGTTTTGCTTTGAAATTTTGTATATTTTTTTAGAATGATATTTTTAAAAAATATTTATCTTAAACTCTAAATGCAACTCATAGAAACACAAATCAAAAGGATTTTATAAAGATTTCATTGCATAATCTTTAAGATATTTCAGCTTAAAAATGTATATGACAATAATAAGGATAAACAATTTATTATATAGATAATCAATTATTAAAAGAAATAAATATTTGTAATCTATAAGCAAATAAAAATATATGAATACTATAAAACACTTTATAAATCTTTTATATATTAAAACTGATGATTCATAAAACATAAGGAACATTAATAATGGGCAGCATAAAATAAAAAAGCAAATAAAATGTAAAACAATATCAAATAAGTAAGAAAAAAGGATGAATAAAAATAAAATATCTCAAGAATCAATTTGTATTATTATTCTTCCATATTTTATATTTAATTAAATATTATTAATTGTTTAACAGTCAGTATGTAAAATATAAATATATATTTATTTATATTTTAATAAATTTAGGTTACTGAATGATAAAGAGATTTCTTCTGATAGTAGAATACGAATTGATAGTGTCTTAAGTGATAATTATTACTCATTAACAATTAAAAATGTTACATTAGAAGATGAAGGAAATTATGTTTGCAAAGCAGTTAATGAGAAAGGTGAAGCATCTACTTCAGCAACACTTACAGTGGAAGGTAATTAAAATGATTAAATATTTAGTTTTATAAACATTTAAAATTTTGACCATATATGGTTGATCCAATACACTAATTCCTAACATTAATTTGCTCCAACTTGATTAAAAAATTAGATTCATGATTTTTATTATATATTAAAATAATTTGATATAAACACTATTTCAGATCTATGCTGTATATAAATTCAAAAAATTCTCACAGTTTTATAGTATGAAATTATGGCATAGAAAATGATGAAATAAAATTAAAGAACTTAATAGTTAAATTCTAATTTCAGTTAGTTCTTTTAATAATAATATGCACGATATTGCAATATAGTAGTAATAATAATACTGTCCACTGTTATATATTATTTCCATTTCTGTTTGCCCATATTCAATCCAAACTGTAAACTGATGACATGTCTCATACATTATTTAATCTCCTATTTTGTCATGCTATCATTTCCCTTGGCTTCAAATACAATCATCCAATTATTAGTTAAATTATATAATAGTAAACAGTTTTTTATAAATATTAATTTATAACAATTATAATATTTAAAATTGAATACTTTAATCTTCTTTATGATTATAAGATATTTTTTTGCTATTCTTAGTTGCAAAGAAAACTCATAAGTAGTAGTAAAAACAAAAGTTGTTATTTCAAAGAAATTCTCAAAGATTAAATGTCTTTCGTATGCATTAAGTGAATGTACATTCCCTCATCTCTCTAAAAGTTATAAATTCATAAAAATTATATATAATAAATGGAACACAAATATAGTTAATATCACAATATTTACAATGATTTGCATGATATATAAATAATATATTTATTTGAAAAATTAATTTAAAGATTTTTTTTTTAAACTTAAATGTATAGGTGACCATTACATATAATCATTGACTTATTTGCATTTACATCATTCACCTCATTTACAATCATTATTTTTGTGAAATATGGCCTCTAAAATTCCAAATTTATATCTGCAGTCTGAATTTATTATAATGTATAGCAAAGAATCTTTGCATCATCTCAAAACAAGGACATATCATCAGTTAAATTTATAAATTTTCAACTATTGCTTGAACCGAATATATAACTTTCCATTATTCTTCAATTTTATAGTTATTTTATTTATAATTTTTTTGTTTTTGCTATTCTATATATTATACTTAAGAATTTTCAGATATATTTTTTATTTTCTTTCATTAGTTGTTTTCAGATAATAAATGCTTGTAAAGATATATATTAGGATTTTATTTTTATATTACAGAAATAATTGTCAGGAATAGGGACTATTATTTTTAACACTGCATATATTGGAAATAAAAATGGTTTAAGTTATGATGAAAGTTTAGTAATAAATTAAGTCATAAGAGTGGGAGATCTTCTATGCCTTAGATAGTGTTTTTCTTTTAAATTTTGATAGCAGTCCTACACAAATATTGATCCATTTTAGCATATTATAGTTCCCAAGCAGTTATAATTGTTTCTTTATTTTTTTGATTTGAATATAATTTTGTATAAAGTGGTATCTGTTTCTATTCTTCTATTTAAATTTATTGTAGAATCTGTATTGTATGTATTTTATATATATATATATATATATATATGTTATATGTATGTATGCATTCACTTGAAAAAATAGTTGTTTTGTCTTGATGGAGTGCAATTTGATTCTGAAGCAATGAATATAACTGGGTATTGTTATATATTAATTTGTTTATTCTTTAGTGCTCATTATATCATTTTATTAAAGTAATACTTGCTTTATATATGCATATTTTCAAGGAATTGCATATGTAAATAATGTATCTACTAAACTAGGTTTGTTAAATATGCAACTTTTTAATTACATATTTAAAAAAAATTATAGTTGTATGTTAATCATTTAATTTTGTTGTTAAGATGGGGTTCAATGCTAATATTAAAAGATTTTTGATATTTTTTTAATTAATTTGAATAAATTTTTTTGTTTAAGAGACTTTGGCATATTTTGTTTCTAGTTTAAGTTTTATATTAAATTTTATATTTTAGATAATTGTTTTCCTACTTTATTCATTAATTAATTAAGATTTTTATTCAATTCATTTTACATTTTAAGTCTGATTTTATTAGTTCTGTTTTATTCTTTTATAGTTTTGGTTAAAGTTTTTCTGTATTCCATTATTAAATACAGATAGACCTTGACTTATGATGATTTACACTTATGATGGCCAAAAATTATTACTAAAAATTCTTAATTCAACTTTGACGCTTGCATATACATATATGTATATCACAACATTGCTTTTGTATATGCATTGTGGTGTTGCCATTAGTTAGCAAGCAAAGCCTTATAACTGTATCTTATCATAACTCTGTCATGTCCAATAAGAAAGAAAATACTACTGATGAAAATTCCAAAATTAAAAAGAAGGCATGGAAAACTTTGTTTAACCATTTTAAGTTAAATAGAGACTTAATTTATGAAAATATTAAATCAGGAATTAAAAAAGCCTTGACTTACGTCAGAATCGATTTACGATGGAGACATTGGAACAGAACCCCTTTGTAAGTTGAGGACTACCTGTATTTTAATTACATTGGGAAGTGGAATTTAAAATTTATAATTCTTTTCAATATTATATGATTTTTGATATTTTTAGTAGTTATTTCAATTACTTCTCTAACTTAGTATTCAGAAATGGTAATTCCATATTACCTTTCTCTATTTGTATTTTTTATAATTCCTCTAATCTATAAACAAAGATTTAAAAATAAAACTAAAAGTAGTAAAAATAGATAAGAGAAGATAATATGTTTGTTTTACAAATATACTACATATTAAAAAAAAATTATGAAGAAATTTTCCTCATAGAGTAAATTAGCAATTACAGATTTGTAATAAAAATAAAATATTATAAAGAGTTAAGTTGTTAAAAAATTACTTATTTAACTAAGATAAATAACAATAAAATATCCTTGCTGCTTTATTTCATTTTAATTGGATACAATACCAATCCTTCAGTAAATTCATCCATTTGCTGTAAGTCACCAACAATACAGTAAATGTTTTCAAATGATGCTTCCTGAGACAATTAAAAATAATCTTCTTCATAAAAAATGAAATACTGTATATGAATTAAATTATTAAAAATATTGCCAATGATTTAATACTTGTATATATTAAAAATGAAGTAAAGCAACAAGGACATATTATTGTAATTTATTCTGATTAAAAGTTAATTTTTAACATTTTCATGAATAATTTTTAAATATTTTAAAACAATATAATTAGAATGCTTTATATCAAAAGCATTCATTTAATAAATTAAAATCATTAAAAATTATTTAAGATCATAATATATATATATGATACTTAAATGCATTTTTAATATAAATAAGATATATAAAAAAAGAAATGCTAATTTCGATAATTTTATAGAAAGTATGCTATTAAATAAATTAACAAATTATCACATTATCACAATTAATATTTTATATTAGGTTTATTGTAAATTTTATGTTGTAATAAAATAAAATGTATTATAAAAGTATTTCATTCTTTATTAATATAATGAATGGGAATTTTAGGGTCCTAAAAATATATTTACTAATAGTATCTCATATTAATTGCTTAGACTTGCTAAGAATAAGTTAAGCATACAGAATATATGTTTAAATAGTGGCAGCCAAAATAATTGCATCAGTGTATAAAATATGAAAATATAGTAAGTTAATATGAAGTAATTATATATTCTGTGAGTTTCCAGCCCCAGAAACGGAAATGCGAACAACAGGTGTTAGGCCTATAAGTGGTCAACAAAGCAGATGCGAGGTAATGACAACAAACAGATGCAGTTCGGCACATATGGACTGAGACAACATTGAATAAAATCAACAGCTTCTTTTTTAATCAGAGAGGAAAGATCTATTTTACAAATTTTACACTTTAGTTTTGACAGAAATGAGGACAGGTGTTAGGCCTATAAGTGGTCAAAAAAGCGGATGCGAGGTAATGACAACAAACAGATGCAGTTCAGCACATATGGACTGAGACAACATTGAATAAAATCAACAGCTTCTTTATTAATCAGAGAGGAAAGATCTATTTTACAAATTTTACACTTTAGTTTTGACAGAAATGAGAGAGATATCTTTAAGTCTCTTAGATGTTTCACAAAGGAGGATAATTCACTTTTTCCTCAGTTATCTGGTCAAAGTCTTTAATCCTTTTTATACAGTCTCTAGTTCATAAAATTGGCAATGACACAATATGAACACTCAGTTGGCAATTATTAGGAAGAGGCTCCTGAAAGAAATCTTGACTAGATATCATGATTCAGCATTTCCTTTTCTTATCCTCGTGATACAGCAAATAGCAGTGAGGATAATCGGCTCAACAGAAGTATTCCTATCTGTTCTGGAGATGTTCTCGTGGTATGGTTAGAGGATCTTCTCAAATCATAACTGTAAATAATCTCTGCTAGAATGGCCACTCAAACATTTTCTTCCCAAATTCATGCAGATCGGAAAACAATTAAGAGGAGACACTAGACGGCATCTGTGCGAATGGAGAAATCAGCTGACAGGACAGAACCGATGGTTTAGAACTAAGAGCTTTAAACAAAGAGCCTCGAACTCAATTGGCCTTGTCCTTTTATAATTTTGACCTCGAACATTTTCTTCCCAAATTCATGCAGATCAGAAAACAATTAAGAGGAGACACTAGACGGCATCTGTGCAAATGGAGAAATCAGCTGACAGAACAGAACCGATGGTTTAGAACCAAGAGCTTTAAACAAAGAGCCTCGAACTCAATTGGCCTTGTCCTTTTATAATTTTGACCTCCTTTCTCACCTTTCTCGGGGATGTTTATTATTTTAATTTACATAACTAACAAATGGTTACCATTCTTTGAAATGACACCTGAATAAACCATCTTAAATTTATTACTCCAATGAACAATAATGACATTCAATACGTCTTGTTATTCTACTGTTTCTTACTTACGTTTCTATTGTGTATTCTGTTATTCTACTGTGCCAATGCATTTCTCAACCTGTCTCCACTCGGGGATGGGATTCCTAACCCCACAATTCATTTCTGTTTCTACAGTTAAGTAAATTATAGTAAGTATTGTAGAAATAAAAATGAATATAACTTACTTTGACTGAGATATTCAATACGGCTTGTTATTCTACTGTGCCAATGCATTTCTCAACCTGTCTCCACTCGGGGAAGGGATTCCTAACTCCACAATTCATTTCTGTTTCTACAGTTTTAAGTAAATTATAGTAAGTATTGTAGAAATAAAAATGAATATAACTTACTTTGACTGAAAACATATAACAGAAAAATTAATAATAAAATCCAATATTAATACCACTTTTCTTGTATCTACATTATTTTCAATTTTTATTTACAACTATGCAAAATCAAAAGATAATCATTATTTTATTTATTATTCAACATAAATCAAATGAAAGATAGTTTTATAGCTATATTATAAAGATAAAAATTTTCATTCCAGTTTATTCTAGAATTTTTTAATTGCCAATTTATTTTTATAATTCACCATATATGAAAAACAGTACAATTATCTTGGCTGCCACTATATATTGACTAAAAGATAAAAAGGAAGTATGAAGACTGTAAACATTGTATATTTTCTTATTTTTCATTTATAAGTGGGAAAAATATTTTAATTAAATATTATTTGTTATAGAACCTACTGAGCCTACAATTACAGGAATGAAAAATTTGGAAGTCACATTGTCATCGCCTGGAAAATTTGAAGTTGAAATTACTGGTATCCCTACACCTGAAATACAATGGTAAGAAATTATTTTGTATACATTTACTACAATTAAGAATCTTTTAATGTCTGAATGTTTAGGATGTTAGTTTTATAATTTCTGAATTTCCCACATATTTCACTGTCTTCTGAATTTGTTTACTAAAAATTGAAATAAGATTTATTAAGCTAACTGTAATCCCAAAAACAATAACTTTCACAAATTACTGCATTTATCCTAAATTATTGAAAATAATGCAAGATTTAAGCACTTTATGCAGTTGTTTACTAAAAATTCTTTATTTAATTCTGAGGATGGTTAATAATCAAAAGTATTTCAAATAAATAATTTTTAGTAACCAACTGCATAAAGTGCTTAAGTCTTACATTATTTTCAATGTAATCCCAAATTCTACAAGTTTAAAAGCAATTTTTTAAAATAATCCATTAAATAAAAAAAATCTGTTTTTTTTTATTTTCTTTCAAAGAATAATCACATTATATTGTTTATATATAATCAATCTTAGTCTCTCTATATTTCTCAAATATATGTAGGATTTATATTAATTTATCTGTAATAAAAGTTTGGTTTTTTATTTATTTATCATTTCTATTACAATCAATTAATGAAATTGAATTTCTTATTGAATAGAAGTTGAATAGGAAGTTCAATTTCAGCTATTTAATAGTTTTATAATTGAGATTTTTAAATTGTTTAAATGTAGAAAGAACATTATGTATAATAAAACATTCTTTAACTTTGTCTATGAAAAATATTCAAATAAATAACTGTTTTAATATATTTTATATTTTTTATATTATTATTAAAGCTTTATAAAACTATAAATGTAAAAAGTATATATAAACAGTCCCCAACTTACATAAATTCAATATACATAGATCTGTACTTACATTTAAATTTGAAACGATTAAGTCTTTCTAATTAATATTTGATTAAATTTATATCAATCCCAATCAAAGAAAAAATTCTGATATATAATGTAAAAGAGAGCCTAGCGAGGTCCCTGACTTAAACACAGATAAAGGTGTAACACAGCGATTTGAGCATTTTTCTTCTAATTTCATCATTTATCATATGCACATATGTATGATATAATTATCAGGTTAATTTTAGTTAATGATTGGACTTAGATCCAAACTTCTCCTGAAAACCAAGGAATGTAAGACTTGGAATTGAATCTGGATCCTCCAAGATAGTAAGCAACTGCTTTATCACATGATCATTCAGCTGAATTTATGCTTTATGAGTGCTTATTCTTTAATATAACTATTTTTAATATTATTTCTTTCTGATATACTAGTACTGTATAAGATATGCACTGACATACATATGTTGAGTTTCACTGAATGATCCACTTATATAATTTAGGGATTTTCTGTATTTAGAAAAATGATGATTAAAATTATACAAAATATAAGACTTCTTCAAAGCCATAACTAGAGTATGCAGCACCTGTGGCAAGGTCAAACTTGCACCCCCATTTTTTTCATTTAAAGATTCTCTTAAATAATAAAATCTATAAAAACCATCCTGGAATAGATCTTTCTTAAATTCTGATATAAATAACTGGGCTACTCAATGATTTTTTAGATTAAGCATTCTAAATAGATATTGAATTATATTCAACAATTGATAAAATTTACCAACTTATTTAAAGGTTTATTATAAAAAGCAGTTAGATAAAATAATTATTCAATAGATAATACTATGTCAAAATTATTCAGCCTGGAGTTTATTTTCAGGTATCCTAGCTTAATTAACTAACATATGGTAGTTAATAATTATTAAAAATGTATTTATTTATTTTCCCACACCTATATAATTTTATGAAAAATTATATTTAACTGTAATTTCAATAGGTGGCAAAATAAATTTCAGGATTTCTGATTAACAGATATTATTCTTCAGATAGCATTTGAAAATTCAGATTTAATCAGCATTCCTGAAATTTATATTACTTTGAATTACTTTTACTGTCTCTTTAAATTATTATATTAAATTCTATTAATGCAATAATTTAATAAAAATAACAATATAGAATGTAACCATTGTCTCAGATTTTAAAAATCATCCCCTTTTCAAAATGCATGGTTTTTATTTTTTGAAATTTCCATGTGATATCGATTATTTAAGTTATATCTTGCAGCAGTACTCCCTTAGGTTTGGGCAAGTAGGCATTTGTCATAGGCTCCACATGTCACAAACAAACAAAAAAATAATTTTTAAAACAAAAATTTATTAAATAAGAAATAAAAATGAAATATTCAGAATAAAAAAAAAACAATAATTGTTAAGAATGGCATACATAATTAAGCAAATATCATCTTATGTTATATAAAATATACAGATGAAATTAAATAAAGTGATCATTTTTCTAAGATTTTCCAATTTTTGGTACTTTGGATCATTAATAAATATCCCAAAAAATCATCCTATTTTCAAAATGCAAGATTGTTTATTTTTGAAATTTTCATGTGATATTGGCTATTTGAATTACATTTTTTCTATGATGATGTTGCCTTTAGGCTTGAGCTAGTGGGGCATTTGTTCTGGGACAAGATTTAATATCTTTCCCATTTTCAAGATGGAAATTTATTTTATTTTTTGAAATTTGTGTGGGGTCCGGGGGCTAGGGTCCGCTGGAAGACGTCACTTCTCACCCGATCGTAACTTAGCGAAGTTGACAATTTTATCCGGGTGAGAGTAGCCTTTGTCCAGCCGGTGCCGAATACCCCGATCTCCACTATCCCCCCGAAAAGAATAATAAACACACTGAATCCAAACTGTACAAGAACTCTATTATTGTGCAGGTGTTCGAGGAGTTTTATAAAATTATGTGACAGAGGTCGCAGTGCCAACTTCCTGGGAAAAGGGAGAGAACATGTTTATTTATTTTTATCAAGAGGGAGAGATTGGGAATCCAGACCAAGAAAGTTCAGTCGGTTCCTGGCAGAGTCTTAAGACGGTCACCTCTTCCTTTTGCTGAATAAAAAGCAGTTGGTTCCAGCCCGAATTGGAAGACGGTCTCCTTTCTTCTTGTCTTAGAGAAAAGAAAAACACGATCTGTACCCGGGCAAGCAGTCAGTTCCAGCCCGTGAGAGAAGCCGATTCACCAGTGCCTTGTGGACAGACAACTCATCGGATCACCAGAGCAAGAGAATCCGTCAGCCTGGTGAAAGAGTTTAATCTCCGACTTCGTTAGTTCTGCGTCCCAACTCTTCAATAGCGCCATTCAACACTCCATCCACTCCTCCAGGAGCTCCTTTCAGCCCTCTAATCCCGGACAGAGTCGCCCTGCCAAGTACCCACCAAGTACCATTTAACGGAGGAAGCCAAATTGTAAAAAGGTATCTGTCCTCCGCTCTTGGACAGAGTCGCCCTGCCAAGTACCACCAAGTACCATTTAACGGAGGAAGCCAAATTGTAAAAAGGTATCTGTCCTCCGCTCTCCATTGCGGTTACTTAATGTAATAAAATCTCTCTCCTTAATAAAGGAAGATGTTTGTTTATATGAACGTTGTCTCCGAGTCCATCTGTGTCTAGCATCTCCTACTCATCCTTATCTACGCCACACATACCGCTGAAAGGCTATCCGCCTGTTGGGAACCGCTTAATTATTATTTTGCGGGCTCAGCGGGCTTGCGGGCCTCACATTTGCACATGAAATCAGTATCATTACATTGGTTGTTACTGTGTTTTACTGTTCAAATTCTTCAGTTTTAGTTCAATATGGGATGGATTATAAGTATTATTATTGGATTTAGAAGTATGTTATGTATTGATGTTATTGTTAATTAATAAAACATTGTATCTGGTAATTTGGAAAATATATAAATACAGAAATAAAACATGGTTTAAAATTTACTTCTGGTTGAATTATTTTCCTGTCCTGGATTGCCATGAATAGAAAATGGTCAGCCTAATCATATATAAAGATGGCAATAAAAGTATTTTCAAATGTAAATATACTGTACACACACACACACACACACTTTAATAGGATAATATTAGCATCTCCATATAAATTCAGTTATTTGATTGTTGATCTGTAAAAAATTAAAAAAAAAAAACTAAAAATTTTGGATCAACAATATAAACTACATTGTAGGGAAATAGAGTTCTTTCTATTGTTATGTTTTAACAATTCTAGAAAATCTCAGAATGTCACACACACTCACACACACAAATATATATATATATATATATATATATGTCTGTGTGTGTCTGTGTATATACATATGCATATGAATTAATATTTATTAATAAACAATGTATAAAAGTACAACTTCTCTGACATCTGATATTTGGAGGTTTATATATATATAAACCTTCAAAGAAGTTCAGGATTGAATTTGATAAAATTTATTTACAATAATCATGAATATTTTAAAAACTAAACTTCATATGCTTCTTATATTAAAATCTTGATAATATATACACAAGGTCCATTCAATAAATAACCGAAAAAGTTGTATAAAAAATACAAAACTTTGACAAAGTTTGTGCTTATTTTTTGGTGGTGTCCTAGAACTATTATCAGATGGGCCTGGCAGGCCTGCTTCGCGAACGGGATGCTGAGAATCGGTGAAACAAGATGGCGGCACCCTTGCAGGTTTTCACAAACGTGGAGCAGCAGTGTCATTAGGCAGTGCAATATGATGAAAGTTGTTTGAGTCAAACACAAGTATACAAGTGGGCAGATAAGTTCAAACAGGGTGTAACAAGTGTTGAAGATTCGCCACGCCCAGGATGCTCTGTCTGAGCATTCATGAAGAACAACATTGCGAGAGTTGATATGGGAAAACAGGCATATTACGGTGAGTGATATTGCAGCAAAGATGAAGATTAGTGTTGGAATAGTCCACCATATTGTTCATGACATACTGCTGTTCAAGAAAGTGTGTGCGAGGTGGGTTCCAAAACATTTGTCATCAGAAATGAAAGAAAGGTGCATGGATATGTGCAGGGAGTTTTTGCAACAGTACGAGGCTGAAGGGAAGGCATTTCTTCACTGTATTGTAATGGGAGATGAAAGTTGGGTGCATTTTTACGAACCTGAACGAAAGTGGGCTTCAATGGAGTGGCGACATTCTTCATCTCCAAAACCCAAGAAGGTGCGAACTGAAAGAAGTGCTGGTAAGGTCATGTTCACTGATTCCCAGCATTCCGTTCCCAAGGCAGGCATGCCAGGACCATCTGATAATAGTTCTAGGACACCACCAAAAAATAACAAAGAAGCACAAACTTTGTCGAAGTTTCGTATTTTTTATACAATTTTTCCGGTTATTTATTGAATGGACCTTATGTATATACAGGGTGCATCAGCTAAATCTGGACAAATTTCAAATTGAATTTCCCGTTATATTTGACGTCAGCGCTACGATGCTGCTGACGTTTTAGTAAGCCAGACAGACGATGCGTTTGAGGATAAGTACAAAATAGCTGATTAGTTAAGATCGAATGCAGAATATAATCGGAGAGTAGTGATAATTGAAGGCCTTTGCGCTGGATGTTCACCTTCCAAAATAATTCGGTTCTTTAACTATCCAAGATCGACAGTTTATGATGTTGCTGCTAGATATGTGGCTTCAGAGAAGTCTGAAGAAGGTTCTGCCAACCCGGCAAGAAAGAGCCATTCCAGGGGAAGATCATCAAGGACACCGGAAGTTGTCCAAAGAGCTCAAGAGCTCATCTCAGAGGACCCAGGGCAATCTCTCAGGCAGTTGGCAAAAACATTGGGTTTGAGTGAGGCCACAATGTGTCGAATTGCGGAAGAGGACCTACGGTACAAGTCCTACATCATAAAAGTATGACAGATGCTGTCTGATGCCGCTAAAACAAAGAGTTGCTCGCTGCAACTTGCTTCCTAAAGAATTCTGGCCTCCTAACAATCCAGATTTGAATCCTTTGGACTATTATGTATGAAGCATTGATGAAAGGGTCTCTAATAGGTCGAGACATCCTAATGTGGCATCTCTCCAGGTCGCTATTGAGGCAGCATTTTCGAACTTGGACAAGCAGGCGTTGCGGAGGGCATGTCATCATTTCCAGTCAAGGATCGAGGCAGTAATTGAGGCAGAAGGGAATTACATTGAGTAATTTTAATCTAAAGTAATCCCAAATTAATGTGCAAATGATAATTTTGATAATTTTATTCATTTTGTTAAATAAAATTTTGTTTAATTAAATTGTTTATTTTGTCCGGATTTAGCTGACGCACCATGTATATATATATATATATAATACAGACAGAGCCGGATTTGCATTTTTAGGGGCCCTAGGACGAGCAAGGCTTTGGGCCCCTAAAAATTCAAATCAGCTATGTCTAATTTTAAAAGCTCCTTATAATTTATAAGGAACCTTTAAAATTTTACTTTTGTGAGGCCTGCGAGGGTAGGTGCTGTTAAAATTGTCAGAATGTCAGAATATGGCCATTTCGTTGCACAGATCCATGACGCCAAGGTCCGGGATTGGAGATGGATGCAGATAAAACAAATTCAACAATAAAAATATTTATTTAATAAGATAAACATATAAAAATTAAAGCGAATTATTAAATTAAAGCAATTTAAGCCATAATTACTAAAACATTTTAATCTAACTATAAATACATTTTCAGAGAGAGAGTTCCACAACCCCACACACATACCTGGAACAGAGAGATCATACAATTCTATGTCACATTTCTTATTATCTTATTTGATCCCTTAACATTAAAGTTCAAAAGTTCACATAATTCATTGTCACTTCACAAATGTCCACTATTGGTTAAAACTATCGTCTATCGTTGCTGTTGACCATCATCATCTCTGTCTCCGTCAGCTGCTCCCAACAGGACAAGTTTTGTCTTCCCTTTTTCTTGACTACATGGTTCTTTTTCTTAGTCGTACTTTTCTATCTTCTCAACTGACTGACTGTCAGATCCGATTTCTCGGATACAGAACTCCTTGATTTTATTTCATTTCCAAAACAGGGAAGTTTCCCACAGTTAGTACAGAATTAACAAACTTGTTCAATGTTCCTTGTTCATTTATGATTGCTCTTATCATTTATTAATTAATCATTTTTTTAAACAAAATTTTTAAAATTTAAATTAAAAATTAAATGTAACATAATTTCATAACAGTTCTATAAAACAAGGAAGTACCATTTGGGGTCTCCAGGACCTCACATTTTCTATCTAGCACTTTAATAAAAACCCATTTTTTCTTATTAAAAGTTTATAAAAGTTGAAAACTGATTGATAGTTTTGGGGCCCTTAGAATTGCAGAGCCCTAGGACTCAGCCTATTGGTAAATCTGGCTCAGAATATAGGCTACAGTATTATAATTCATATAATAAAAAAATCAATGAAAATGATTCAATAAAATTCAAATATTTTAAATCAATACTAAATGAAATAAACATTTAAATAAAAGTAAATCAGTTGGTTTTCAAATTTTTTTAAATAATTGTTTTTATTATATTATAAACATTTAAAAAATGTAATCTGATCAGAATGGAATGATTGGTGATTGCTTAAATGCATAAAATTGTAATTTAGTATTGTATTATGAGAATTAAGTGGAACAACAGACTTTTGATCCCTGCTCTCTAGTTTCTATAATTACAGAAAAATTTTATTATATTTCTGGACAAATTAAAAGTTTAAAAACAAAAGAACTAATTGCAGTTACTGTAAGTCTATAAAATAAGGATAAACAGACTGGTTAAACAAATTATAAAATACTGCAAAAAGTGCTTGTTTTATAGATGTTTAACTAGTTTGATTAGTATAAGCAGTATAAGGTTTATTATAAGGATAAATATTTCTTGATAAATGTTTATCCTTATTTAATAGACTTAACTGCAATTTTTAAATGTTTAGTTTGTAATTTTGCAGAGTTTTTGGAATAAAAGAACAAATTAAATTATATTTTCTTCTAAATGGTTTCTATGATTGCCATAAATTCTATGAATTATCTTTATTTCAATAACTAATTAATACCTAATTCTACTGTGAATATTAACTAACCAGTTATTCTATTTTGTTTAGACTTTCTGTTAATTGCTAATCAGTATCATTGAAATAGGAAGAACTATGTAATATTTCTTTTTCATTGTTATTTGTTTAAAAATTTTGACATCAAAAGTGATTACAGTATTTTTCTAGAGAAAAACTGTTAGAATACAGACTATGGTAAGAAGAAAAAATTAAAATATAAAAAATTTTCTAATAAAGGCAATTCTTCCTTCTTAAAAGTATTGCATTACTTACTGTGCTAATCAAGCCATTATAAATTCTATTTCAATTCATAGCATTTATTTTCAATTCATAACATTTAATTAACAAGTTAGTCAAAATTGATCACTCATACGACCCTTTTCATTATTTGGTTTTGCATCTTTTATTGAAAATTTATCAATTTTAGATTTATAAAGAAACGATATCGATTCAATATTACTGATGTCTTATGTATATTTTTGATTGTCAATTAATTTGTTTCTTTGTGTCGAATAATTTCCTAAAGAGTAGATGCTACAACTTTGTATGATTTACTGTGATTGTCTAACTTAAACAACTAGTCTATTTATTAGTATTTTTGACTAATTATTTTTAAACAGTTATGAGCAATCCAAAAATTTCATAGGATTTAACAATTTAGTCGCAAGATGGCGCTATGTGCAGTTTGCTTTTTTATTAAATTTAATCTATGGCTACGTTCAGCAGACTCAACGGTTCTAAGTGAGCAGTTGAATTGTAGCGGTAGCGGTTTGTGTATCTGCTGAACGGCAAGTAGTAACAGAGGGAGCGATTATTGAAAGAAAATGAAGCCTGTTTTAAATACCATTAAATACATATACTTTATATATTATCATTTGTTCCTTTGGATTAATAACATCAATGGGCGCAGCCATCTTGAAATAACTCAACATGTTGGATAGTAGCGTAAATGAAATCCGCTATCAAACGTGACGTCACTCACTCAACAAGTTCGATAGTAGCGTTATCTTGAAGATGCGTTCAGCAGAAAATCTCTCAACTGTTCCACAACAGTTGAGTCTGAACGCAGCCTATGATGCACGATGACATCATCATCCTAATATAATGTCTTTACAACTAAACAATAGGCAACTTCAAAATACGATTTCGATTCGTGATGCCGAGATTACGTAACACAGTGACATCACGTCGCCATCGATGATGACGTAATCGTGGAGTAATACTGATTAAATCTATACTAAAATTGAACACAAAAACCAATGGATTCTAAATGTTATAATTAATGAATTATATTTAAAAAATTGATTTTTTCGAATTCGTGAAAAAGGCGCGAGATCCCATGACATCATCATGATGTAACATATACATGATGCCACGATACACTTACTTGTTAGACACGGTATGCCTATGCGCATACCTCCTACGTAATGTGTCGTCATGTGACGTCAACTGAGTTACAAAAGGAACTTGCTTATGAAGAACCTGCATGAATAACTCGCGTTTTATCACAAAATACGG
Organism: Olivierus martensii; assembly: GCA_000484575.1. Classification (NCBI taxonomy): domain Eukaryota; kingdom Metazoa; phylum Arthropoda; class Arachnida; order Scorpiones; family Buthidae; genus Olivierus; species Olivierus martensii. The sequence continues at coordinate 58,487 of AYEL01056321.1, forward strand.
AATTAAATTTGTATTTTTATCTAGCAACATGACTGAAGATTTTGTAGATATTATTTCCTGATGACTTTTAATAATTTAATTTAACTATAGTTGCTAGTTATATAATATTAAAATACATTATATCATTGAAAAAATATATCATTTAGGAAAAATATATGCTTTTTTTATAAACGATATTTGAAAAAGTATGGTTTAAATTATACTTTATTTAATTTTTAATACAAAACTATATATTACACTAATAAAATTTTTTGGAAATTAGTTACAAATAAAGTAAACAAATACACTAAAATCAAGAGTATCGATTAGAGTTCTCCAGCCATTTTAAGGATACTTATGACTTTAAAATTTATATCTTTTTAATATTTTTTCAATTGCTTATTTTTATTTATAGGCAATAAAAAATAATCTATGTTGATTTCAAAAAATATTTCAAGTTTAATCAAATATCTCTATAAAAGAGTCAAATAATAAAAATCATTCTATTGGAATTATCATCCTTCAAAATATATCGCATCAGGATTATTAATGTAAACGCAGTTTTATATTAATTTCAGACAATCAGAAAATAACTCATAGCAATGCATGATAGGATAATAACATTTATTTTATTATATACAAAAATATGGACAGAATATTTTAAAATTATATATAGATACAGATCATGGAGAGAGAAAAAAAAAATATATTTGGGTGATATATAGGATATTAATATCATATATCAAACTCAAATTGCTTGGAGGGCCGAATGCGCCATTCGAAAGGAAATGAAGAGCCGAATATTTTCAAACAAAATTGTAATGAAAGGACAATATTTATTTGTAATTACTTTCATTTTTTCTTACAAAGATATGAAAATAACTTTTATGATCTCATAATTATATAATGTTAAACTGTAATAATTTTCCGACTGTAGCGTGTATTTAAATCAGTGATTCTCAACCTTTTTTTTCTCTGGGCCGCATACATTTGGTTGCTACATTAAGCGGGCCGCAACACGCTATATCAGCAGTCGGCAATCGGTTGGTGTCACGTGAAAAAATCTGACTTCTAAAAAATCGCCTACAAAAACTCGACTTCTCAGTTCGTGAATGCCATAGGTCAATGTTTTCCAAACTGACCTATGACCTGTAAAATTTTATGAGTGCATCAGGAAGGAGCTAGCAAATTAGGAAAATTCTAATTTTTCCAGATTTAAAAAAAATTTTTTATATCAGAATTTTTATTTTTATTTTTTGCATGTGGGAGAAAAATTCCGCGCTTTCATTAAATTCATGATTGTGCGTTCCCGGCCGCACGTAATACACCAGATGAGGCCCGCGGGCCGCAGGTTGAGAATGGCTGATTTAAACCAACGATGTATATATCGATACATCGATGATTTAAACAAATAGCTAAAACATTTTCGCGGGCCGTACAAAATTACTTTGCAGGACGGATGCGGCCCGCCAGCCGCCAGCCTGTCTGGCAATTAAATTTAACACAATAATTTTCGTTTTTCTATAGAAATACTGTACTATATTATTAGAAAAGTCGTTATTCATCAGTTAGAAGTTTTACTTTTAATAATAAAACACACACATTAGAAAAAATTACAGTATAAAACAGTACATTACCAAAATTTGTAATTTTTTGTAAATTAATTAAAACATTGAAAATTTGTTAATATATGTACTGTAATATACAAATATGATTAGGGTTATAAATGAAAAAAGTGTAATAAATTATAATTCAACTTTTAAAATTAGGGAACTGATTTTTCTTTTTTTCGTGTACTTCTATAATGGTTATTACAACCGCTTACTGCACAATTCATCATTTTAATAATAATCATACAATAAAACAGTTAAAAACACGAAAAAATCGTCTAACGGATACGACTTATTCATAAGCAAATACAATGTCCATTTCAGATTTGCAACTCAGGTGACGTCATGCGCGGAACTGACCAATTTAGCATCACTAAATAATCATACCGTGTCTAAGTTATCGTGCATGATGCCACATCATGATGACGTCACCGAGATATAATGATAAATAATCTTACGAATTATACTTTAATAAACTCAGAAAGAAAAATAATTTCTATGAGTTGTAATTCAGTTAGTTTCATGATAATATAATATACCAATAAATATGAAATTTGAAATAACAAATAAAATTAATGCACGAAATAATTTTCCAATTAAAAAAAAATCTTCCTGGAGACGATACAATGAAGATCGGTAAAATTGGTCATTTTACCGATTATTATATTCACCGAAAATTATTTTCGGTGAATACAATACACAATATCACAGTATTACAAATTTCAATGTTCCTCAATGAAAATCATTTTCAGATCAAAGCGCGGAAAGACATATAGACTCACAAGTTTGTGAACCTTTCTGGAAATTATGAGTGTTGTATTAAATAAAGAACAACTGAGTGACTAAAACTAGAATAAATCAACATGAAAATCAAAACTAAGTTTTTTACCCTAATATACTGCATATATTTTCAAACATAAAATGCTATTTTCAAACGCTGGATATAGTTAGAAAGCATAACAGCATATAATTTTAAGCATTATATGTTATTATAATTAACGGCTTTTATTTACTGGTTTACATAAATGTGATTCTTAGAAAACATTATATTCTATAAGGAAATACACTACCTGTATATATCTTTTTTTTTTATTAACATGATGAGCTCTATAATTCAGATCTTGTCACAAGGAATTGACAAACCGCATGACCTTGGTTAATGGCAATAGGCTATATATCACAGATAAATCTATCATTTCTATATCTGTGTCCAAAAGATTTATGATTTTCATTTTTGCTACATATAACAGAATATCATTCTGTATATAAATACTGTCTCTTTTAACTAATTCTTGTAATAAAATATTTATGCAAGAGTTATACATTGAAGTTATTCATTATCCTCGCCAATTTCCTATAGAGTATATTTATAATATAGTGAAACATCCGTATCCGCGGTTTCATTTAACCGAGGTCCTGAAAAACTAAGTAGAAAATTCAGAAACATAGTAAGTATTTATAATTTAAATTCATTTCATCTCATAACATAGGCATTGTGTCGTCGTCATATCATCACAAAAAAGAACAAAGAAAAAGAATGAGTAGAGTACAATAGAGAGAACACATTCAGGGGCGGATTCAGGCACGGGCTGCAACCCAAGGCCCCGTTCAATCAAAGGGCCCCCTTCGCGGTCAAAAAATAAAAATAAAATCAAATAAAAAATTTAAGAAAGAATAAATTATACAAAATTTTTTCATATCTATATAAAGTTTAAATCGTTGGTTTGCAACTCTATTGGATTTAAATAAAATATCAAATATGAATGTTTTAAATGACAGTAAATAGTAAGTACATCTCTGTCGGTAATCTAAAAAATCAAAATATATTTTGTCATTTGTCAATTATGCAAACAATGTGGCAATGTCGGAATGCGAGTGCAAATCTAGCACCTCTAATACCTGCTACAGACACAAAAACATAAAGTCACAGATTTCTATTTACTACTAGATAGCTTGGTGCTTTTGTTTTCCCTTTCTAAATCTGAAGCTAGCAATGCAGTGAAGCTACTGTCATTGGTTGACGTGAACTACTCTCATTGGCTACTGTGAGCTTCAGAAACGAATATATAAAATAATTTATTTATATTTTTTATTATATTTATTTATATAATTATTATAT